>CM032628.1:670629-766702 GCA_019097785.1 Fraxinus excelsior | reverse complement strand
TGTTGCATTAGAACTTTTCAGAAACCTACCACGCTCAAAAAAGTAAGTGAAAACATCAATAATATTCTGTTGCACCACCTCCCAACATGCTTTATAAAATGAGAACAAGAATCCGTCCAATTCTGGAGCCTTATCATCATTCATACTAAACACGACCTCCTTAATTTCATCCTCCCTAAATGGTCTTTCCATCCAACCGGCATCCTCCTCCGTAATAGTAGAAAACTACAATCCCTCCAACTCTGGCCTCCACCCAAACTGCTCCCGATATAGGTTTTGATAAAAGTTTACCATATGGGTCTCAATATCATGTGGATCCTCAAAAGTAACCTCATCTACCTCCAACATTGTAACAGAATTGTTCCACATATTGGAATTGGCGACCCTATGGAAAAACTTAGTGCATTTATCTCCTTCTTTCAACCACGTGACCCTGGATTTCTGTCGCCAAGCAATTTCCTCCAGAACATCTTGCCTGAGATGCCTGCTCCGATTCGAGTGACGATGCTAGGGTTTCCCCCCCCGGGGCCCCCGCTTGTGTGTGTGGATTATGTGGCGTGAGGCCACTAGGGGTCGGTACCTCTATGCCGTCGCCGACCGGAGTCGGTGATTGTTGGGTGGTGGGTGGTTGTATGGGTGGTGTTTGGATTTTGGGTAGTGATGGGCAGGGCTCCATCACGAGTCACGGTTATTTTTCCAAACAAACATTTTTTTATTCACATTTCCCTCACAACTTCTCAAGCCCACACAGAAAATAAGTTTTTCTTGCACGTATGGCCAAACTCAGTATACATGTAGCCTTATGATCATGCATGCGTATTTGATAATAAAAAGTCCCATTTTTATTGATATAAATTTGAGAAAGTAAGGCATTGAATTTTAACAATGTTCAACATGAAATCCACCATGCCAGAATGCTCCCTTGCCAGACTCTAGATTTATGTTCGGTTAAATTTTATGAAATATTTATAAGATCTTTGCTTTCATTACATAAATATAGTCCGGGTCATGTTATTTATATTGTTTTCCCTTCTATTTTATCTCAGGGTTTTAAGGAACTATTTATTTTTTTTCTTTTTTTTTTTAATAATATTTAAAATGAACAGGATAGTGTACATCTAATTATTGAAGTTATTTCAATTATTGACAAAACGAATTCCTAAAGGACTTCTCACCTTGTCGTCAACATCGGTGAAATTGCGGACATAGACAACCTCATAGCCGATATATTTTAGATATCTGCAGCATTCCAAATAAAAAAATATTTTTCACATGGAATAATTGAGAAAAAAAAAAACAAGGAACATAGGCAAGAGATCAGGGAAAAACATACATCACTAGATAACATAATCTTTCCTATATATGTTAGTTTAACACTGGAACCAAACAATTAACACTACAGTTGAAACGATGGCTGATATTTGCAAACAAAACAGACTTGAACTACTCAACATAATAGCCAATGGAAGCATTGCAGAATTTTCTTTTAAGGTGATTACTGTTTATTGTAGCAAATTACTCAACATAATGGAGATAGAAGCAGATTTACTTCAGTCAACTGTACGCTTCTCAAGAGATTTTTGTAGTTCATCGATTACAATTACGATTACTTAACATAATTATTTGCATGCTGTAATGAGTGAAAGGTAACACAAGTTGTTAGAGACACATATCACAAATAAACTCTATTCGGTTGAGTTAGACCTGGAACTTGTGAAATTTGTACTGCTTACAGCATCTAGGAGCATTGCATCATATACTAAAATATGATTTTCTAACCACAAACAAATAATTTTACTAGGCTGTAAGCTTCATGGTTAGCTTAGATGGATAAATGTACCACCAAAGCACACAGGAATAGTTTCCAGAATTCATCTTATTTCGGATCTTTATGTTCTTAATGTGATCAAGCCACTGGGCATTACAAAACAAGTAGCGTCATAGGATCAAGTTTGTTGGGAATATATTGATGACATGGACTTAATGCAACTAATAAAAGAGTAACAACGGCCATGAAAAAGAGAAGTTTGTTAGATGATGAAAGCCATGAATTTTACTTGAGATGTTGGGTTAGTTACATTAACAGGAAACTTCTCCAAGAAGATATAAAGACCACGTGGATTTAGTAAGTTGATAGATGATACCATCAATGTTAACACTAAACAAAACAGAAAACTAAACAACGGCCAATTCCATATGAAAAAGGGGCCGCCTATGATAATATAAAATGGGAAATAGATATTGAGATCATATAGCAAAGATGCACAATATATCTAACCCCTTCTCCACCACTCACTTTTATCTATTTATAAACAAAATCATTTATAAGCACTTTCAAACCAAGCTTTAAATAAGCTGCCTCGTGTGCCATGCTACCGGTTTTGAGTTGAAGGAAATATTTGAATCTACTTATTGAGCTAATACAACAGGAACTCCTATCGTTATAAGAAAATATAAAAACCCTGAGGGGTAGCTCAATTGGTCAGGCATTGGGTTTGCTTCCCAATGGTCACCAGTTCAAGTCCCCTCAGAGCCACTGAGGTGAAAAACGGCTGTAAACTTCAGGGCCTCGTGGGATTAGTCGAGGTGCGCGCAAGTTGGCCCAGACATCCACGGTTATCAAAAAAATATATATATAAAAAGAAATATTTTTCTGAATATAACTTTGGTGATACATTATACATATTAACGCCAATACTGTCCAATTAATTAGTAAAGCCTACAAGAACTACAAATCCATCAGTGAGCTATGACCTCATTTGAAGAATTCTTTGACTTTACCTGATTTCTGTCTTCACTCCTGTTTTAGAAGAAAAAAGTGCTATGAGTTGCTCAATTAAAATAATGTATTCGGTCATTCAGTGTACAAAAATGGCCAGCCTTTCCAAAATATTGACATAACTAGTAGGATCTTATAACACTCAAATATATTACTCCACAATATAACTCCTGATGCAATGCCTGTGGTTTGTACTAGTTATTTGCTGAACAGGCAAATTATTTCAGATTCCCTGTCATTTATCATCATAAGCAACAATGATGTACAAATTTCAATTTAAAAAGGTTCAAACATTTACTAAGTCAAATATTCCCTGTAACAACTTTAGCTTACGGCTGAAATGATTCAATGTAGCATGCAGAGAACTGAACCAAGAATTCTCTTTCTTCTTCATCAATAGAATCATCGGGGAAGTATCATGATCGTCCAATCAGAAGGGTCTCCTTTTTTTCGAATGAAAAATGAACAATTTTAAGACCTATTGATTCTAACAACTTGATTGATCGGTTACATTTTTCACCGGATCTCCTCTTATAGATAGACTCAAAAACCGATTAGGGTATTTTTTATTTTTTTGCCTATACGTTCTTTTCTTTTTATTTTTTTAGTCGAGTCAAAAAATATTCGAGTAACAAAGTATGAACTACCTCCTTTCGAAGCCACACAAAAGACCTGGATTCCAAGTTTTACTGCCCCTCATTAATGAAAATTGTGCTAGTATTGGAACTTTGATCAAAAAGTAAATCCGTTCCAACACATGAGGGAGCGCATTGAAGATGGATGTTGATACGGGAAAATATCGATAGACCCGAGCTTGACCTACCGACCCGAACTCTGGGCCCGATCTTGGCCTACTCCAACTGGGCTGATTCTGGGGTCGGGTCCATTATGAGGTCGGGCCTAGGAGTACTAGTCCTATTTAAGTACAAACCCCTAGTTCATTACACATTTTACTCTAACACAAATTGAGCACTTCTAACACAATACAAGCACCTAAAATAACTAGAACTACAGGAAGTTTAGTCCTTCCAGGACTCCTCCTCCAACATCCATAAATACATAACATAGCATCATTATTAAGGTAGGTTTTTATATAATATTCCAATATACAGTTTTTTACATAATTCCTCTCTCTGACTTAAGCATCGGAGGGGCGACGAGGACACACCTCGATGCCTTTGTTTTAGGTATTGGAGATCGGATCTGGCGAAACTTTTCCATCTGGCTCGGGTTGGCCCAGGTACGAATTTTGGCATCATCATTGGCGCCGTCTGTGGGAAACGCTACCAAAAGTCATGATAAATACATGTTAATGCACGTCTTCGTCCGAGTTACGCGTCCTCAGGAACAAGAACCAAAAAAAAAATCCACTCCCAGAAGGGCCAAAACTCTTTCTCTTCCTCTATGTTGGCTCTCTGTTTGTTTCTTCACCTTTCCAAAAGCGAGAAAAAAAAAACAGTAGAGAGAGACAATGTGACTGAAGTCCACACCACCCATCGTTCTAAACCCAAGCCGGCGCCATCACCACCAGGCACCAACTCCTTTACCTCTCCATAAACTCTTCACTTTGTGCTGCTCCAACACTTCACTTCATTGATCTTTTTATCACTTTTTTTCAATTCTTGCTGGGCACCTCTGATTTTTCCTAGTGGGAAACCCAACAAGCACCAATACTGGGGATGCTATAATTAATCAGCAAACCATAATCCTCTTCGAATAAGGAATCCCAGACCTTCGATTTTTCAGATTTTTGTTTACTGAAGGCTTAAGAACACTTAAAAAATTATTGCTATTGTGTCTAAGATGGTTGTGTTGAGAGATATAGCTGAGGAATTATGTGATGGAGAGGTTCGGGCCACAAATGGATACGGGTCAATTCAACATCAACAATCATCCAAGATCTCGTGGGAAATCAAAGAAATTGCCGGGCAACAAGCGGCATGTAGCTTCATATCTAATGACCCTAAGAGGCTGTCCAGTGGATTAAAGAATGGAAACTTTGGTTTGGGGGCCCTGATTAATTGACGGGATGTGTTGAAATAATGCAAGCAGATTTTGACTAAATTAATGGGTGGATTTTCAATAAAACCTGTTGATGCAGTTGCCTCGGATTTCTCGATTATCATCACATTATTAAGCTGGATGTGATTATTGTAAATGTAATCGTATAAAAGGGTTAAAGCCCTAACCATTTCTTAAATTTCATTTCACTCCAGGCATAGAAATACCATATATCCAACCCGATATGAACCAATATCCCAACTTTTTACATATACTGAAAATCTATTTAATTCGAAATTCCCAAATCCTCTCTCTCTCTCCTGCAGATTCCCCAAGCACATAAGAACTATAATATCTTCTAGGTCCCTCGATAAAGGAATTCCTAAATACTCATTCTAGATAAAAAGAACAACAAATTTTGATTTCACAATAAACATAAGTGCACGCACGCGCGTATACCTGTAAAGTACGTCGAATGCCACATAGGCGCGGGCATGACCGATGTGGCTGAGGTCGTAGGAGGTGACGCCGCAGACGTACATTCCCACGTTACCCTCGACTATTGGCCTGAACACCTCCTTTTGCTTTGTCATACTGTTATACAACTGAAATTCCTTCATTTCCTTCGCCATTTTTCTAGAATCAAAAGAAAATCAGAACCGATTTCTCGTTGGTCGAATCAATCTCGGCTTAAAGCTTTAAGGCTGTCTTTGCTCTGGCAGCACAGAGATAGTGTTTATTGTGTATGTATACGCGCGTGCAATATTTTGATAAATATGACATTTTTTTTTTATTAAAAAGTTGTGAATTATGCACGCCCCTCATCGGTGACAGCCCCTTCACGTATGAGTAGAGCCCGCGATTTTTAGTACATCATGGGTGATAGCCTCCTCTCATGAGGGGTGAGCTCGCAATTTTAAAATAGTTTTAATGAATTTTGTAGGATAATGTATTTTGAAATATTTTTATTTTATTTTTATTTTTTTGGAAAATATATGGTTAAAAAATAAGGAAAAATTTTGAATTTATGTATAATATTATTTTATTGAAATTTGTGTGATTAAAATAAAGAGAGGGAAAAATATATTATCCTAAAAATTGTAATGAAGACCAAACATGGGCTAAATTTACCTATTGGCTTAATCGCACAAAACGTCTCTACGTTTGGTATGTAGTGTGCAAAACATCCATACATATCAATTTCATTGCGGAAAACTTCATTTTCATCTATTTTTTAACGTAAAATGACCAATATACCCTTCTATATAAATAAAACAAAAAAAAAAGAAAAATAAAGAATAAATTACAATCTTACTCCTAAACTTTTTAAAAAATACAAATGAGTCCAAAATTTATGAAAACTATAAAAATACAAAATAATATTTTCTATAAAGATTTCAAAGTAATCATTTGTTAATTGCAAGCAAACTCCAAAAATTCTGAAATTGCAAAGAAAGCTCTTGTCCCCAATTATGAGACCTAGCACTGAATATCAACGATTCAACAGTTTGAAATCCAATCAAAAGTTTTTCTTATTTATCCGAGCGAGTCTGAGGTTGAGTCAACCCGTGAGAATAGCCCGGCTCCAGCGAGTCCTTCCCTTAGTTGAAACATTGAGGATTCTGTCGGCGGCCTCACGTACAACACGACCCGATGCGAAGGGAGACGGGGATTCGATGCGGCGGAGAGCGCCCACGAGCTTTGATGAGTAGATCTTTTGCTCCGTTTCGATTCCCCATCTAGCACGACCCATTTCCTCTGTCGTATTCATTTGGGACTGGGTTTCCCTCCTGATTTTCTTTCGCTTTTTGCGCAATGGATTCAAGTTCATATCGGGGGTTGCGGTGAATGAAGAAGCCATCACAATCAAAATCAGCAAAAGTATGAGAGATTTTCTCCTAATTTATTCTCCTTCCAATCCAGGAATGGGGACTAGACCCACATCACAAATTGCAAAACACAAAGACAAATAGATATTTGAAAAGAAGAGTGAGAGAGGATAGGATTTATGGGAGTAGTAGTGGGTGATTTGTAGCTGAAATGTAAGAACAATGGAAATGACTACTCACTCACGCGACCTTTCTTTATTCAATCATTAATTGCTCCCCTTCTCAAAATATCCATTGGATGGTCATTTATAGGCTCTAGTAAGAATTCAAAAAAGTTTACTCAAAGATAGATCAATATAAATAAACTGCAAATTCCGATTAATATAAATTTACCTAAAGTTCTTATCTAGTGATCTATAGGGCAAAAACTTTTGATTGGATCCTTGATATTCAGTACTAGGTTTCATAACTGGAGACAAGAGCTTTCTTTGCAATTTCAAAAATCTTGGGGGTTTGCTTGCAATTAACAAATGACCACTTTGAAATCTTTATAGAAAATATTATTTTGTATTTTATAGTTTTCATAAATTTTGGACTCATTTGTATATTTTTTTAAAAAATTAGGAGTAAGACTGCAATTTATTCTTTATTTTTATTCTTTATTTTTTGTTTTATTTATATAGAAAGGTATATTGGTCATTTTACGTTAAAAATAGGTGAAAATGATGTTTTCCGCAATGAAACGTTGATATAGGGGTAACAATGCAAAAAATTGATGCGTACGGACGTTTTGCACACTACATGCCAAACGTATAGACATTTGGTGCAATTGAGCATTTACCTATTTTTTCAACCATTGAACTATTATTTAAAAAAAATCAAAAATATAAATAAATTAAAAATATTATATTATGGCTTACAAAACACGTGTTTCCACATCTCTTTGGAGTTTTTTCAACTAATTGACTTTATTTTCATTTCTATGATTCTATCCAACATTCTATCACATCAATCCGAAGCCTCTTAACCCTATTAATTCTAATTCTAATTAGTGTGAAATTTTAGGTAGGAGTGCGCATGGATGGTTTAGTTTGAATTCGTTGAGAAGTCGGCCAAATCGAGAAATGACTAAAAGTATACAAATAAAGTATAGCGAAATTCATGGACGGATTTAGGGGGACTGTAGTGAATTTTGAGAATTTTTTTTCTTGTTTTTCATCCTTGGGATGTAAAATATAATGCCCAACGACTTACCCAACGAATTTCAAGTTCAATTAATCATGACATCCCTTTGTAACCAAACTAATTTTGATTGCAGAAGAGAATTTTCATTCTACAATGAGCAAGTTGGGGTCATAGCCAATTTACCATTCCTAACCGCCATCATCAACATCAGCCATGAAAAGCATTTTGCCAAGATCAATAAAACAGTAATTACAAGATTAAGGAAGAGATGAACGTAAGAAAGTTTGTGAATTGTTCCCTATCAGTGTACCAAAAATGTCAAAAACTCGGAAGAACAATGGGATCTAGTCAATAACAAACAGCGCGAAGTAGTAAATAGTAATGAGAAGATCGACTCGAATAACATAAAGCGCTGTGTTTAATCAAGAAAAAAAAAAAACACCCACCAACCAGGAAGAAAACAAAATTATGAACAATTACAGTAAGAACTAAAACAAATCAGAATTCCCAAAACAAGTCAAGCTCATCTTTTACACCACCATTTTACCAGAAGAAATTCAAGTCAATTTCCTTATTTATCAAGGCTGGTGCAATGTATAACTAGATTAGTAAATCCTTCACAATTAAACCAGTTCTTGCCAGCAAATCCTAAGCCCCTTCAAACTCCAAAGAACTGCAAAATTCAATTCAAACCCAATTCAAAACATTAACTTCTGTGGAAATTGAAAATAAGAATTTACCTTTTTCATCTATGGAGCAGCTTCAGGAACTTTGTACATATCCGTTGTAATTTCCGACAGCCACAATCCCGGAAAGAGTGTCTGCAGAAAACCCACGTAAAAGAGAGGTTAAAATCAATGAAACAGTGAAATAAATTACACGCTTCAATCAATCAAATAATCAAACATTCTAAAATTCCTGTTTGCATTCTGTAAATGAAATCATGTTTATGATTTATTGAATTTGAATAACTCACATCCAATTCTTTCTGAACATTCTTGGCTCTCTTTTTTGGTCTGCGAGGGGGCTTATGACCGACCATTGCCATGAAGTCCTCTTCGATCTCCCTTCTTAACAGTGGCACCGAAAATTTCGATCTCTCTCTCTTCTCGCCGCTCGGAGATTCCGCCGCTCCTAGTGTCCCGATCCTCAGCCGCGGCGACTTGTTATCACATGTAGACGGCGTCCTTATCGGTAAGAGCGCCGAACTGGGTTTCATTACATCCACCGTCATTGCCTTAGCAATGTTATTACCACCCGCGGCGGCGCCGTCAACAGCTCCTCCATTTCTACCAGAACCGCCGGCGACCGAACCACTTGAAGGCGCCTTACACGCAGCTCGCCTTGTCCTCAAATTCCACTGCCTATAAATCCCTCCTGCCGCAGGCGGTGGTGGAGGGGGTGGCGGTGGCCGAGGTGGAGGCGGAGGCGGAGATGGAGAAACGAAAATCTCGTCTTCCTGAAGACCTTCCTTGAAAATCTGGTCTTTCATCTTATTCGCCACCGCCTGAAGATCGGACATCACCTTCTCTCTCACCGCCGCAATCCCATCATCATCGCCGTTTCCAAATATCCGGCCACCACCGAAACTATTCACCCCTCTCGTTGGACCCATTTTGTAGGATCCATCACTGTCCCTCTGTTTCTCTCTGGTTGTACGCCGTTGTTGGTGCTTATAATCAGAAGAATCAGAATCATTCCCATCGAAGCGGCTGAGGGTTGAAATTTGGCCATTTGAGTTGACCTTCATGCAACGGAGGTATCGCTGGTTGCCCCACCGGAGGCCACAAGGCATCGTGAAATTGTGCAAAGCCTTTGATCTTTCTGTCCCCATAACCATATCTCGATCATTCACACACACATTTTACATAAACAAGAACTCCAAAAGAAAGAAAAGGGCTACCTACGGTTTGCTGTTTTTGTTTCTCTTCTTTGATTTGGATACTATGGGAAAATCGCCGCGAAGGTGAGTTTAGATTATATGGTGGGTGGGTGGGGGCAAGGGTCGTGTAGGGTTGGGTTCGAGGTTTCGGACTCCTTTTCTGGTCTGGTTTAACGTTCGGATTTTTTTTCGTATAATTGAGTGCTAAGAGGCGCCATGTGATGGGCGCCACATATAGCAAAGTGCGACTCTTTGTTATATTACTCGTTTTTGAAACGGTGCTTGTTACATCTTGAATTTTTGTTCTTTATTTTCTTATTTTTATGTAGTGATTGGAATGTGGGGGAAAGGTCCATATGAAATCACGAATTTTAATAATTATGACTGTTGATACCAAAAATCGTACATGTTGATCCCGAGGTTGACGACTGAGCACGAGCACGAGCAAGGTCCTCCGGTACCTGAAACAAAGGCAACGAGGTGTGTCCTCGTCGCCCCTCCGATGCTTAAGTCAGAGAGAGATTTTGAGAAAAGATATGTGCTTGTAAAATTATGTGAATGAAAGAACATACCTGAAAAATGATCCAAGGCTCCATATTTATAGAGCTAGGTAGTAGTGGACTCCTGGTAGGACTCATCACCTTATTTTTAGGAATTATTGTTGGGATGAGTGTTGGATTGTGACTAGAAGTCTAATTCTTCCTGATTTGAAGTGTTCCTCAAGGTAAGACTCCTTTAGGACCTATGATTCCTCAATTGAGGTAATTGTATAGGGCTAGAGTCCTTTCAGGATAAGGACTAGCAACTCTCGATCACGGAGCACTTCGAGGATTTGGCTAAGGCAAAGTCCCGAGCACATACCCCCGAGGATTACTAAAGTGATTTTGGAGACATTCTGGAGGGTCCATCCTCGAGCTATCTCGAGGACTATACAAGCTCGAGGACCCGGGTCCTATAATCGAAAAGGGAGAACCATGATAGTCCTCATGCTCGAGGTATCCATAATAATGACCACATCAGTGGCCCCCGTGCATCCATTCCTAAAGCTCAAAAGTTAGGTGTGGATGCATATGAGCTTGAGGACTACATAATTAATTAACTTTTTGACAATGTCTTGAGCTCGAGGACAATGTAATCAATTAATTTCACAAGTCTTGAGCTCAAGGATAACTCATGTAATAATTGAGTCATGAGCTCGAGAATAGCTCATGTAAAAATTAAGTCACGAGCTTGAAGATAGCTCATGTAATAATGAAGGCCTGAGCTCGACGATAACCCATATAATAATGAAGTCATGAGCTCGAATATAGCTCATGTAATAATGAAGGCATGAGCTCGACGATAGCTCATGTAATAATAAAGTCATGAGCTCGATGATGGCCCATGTAATAATTGAGTCATGAGCTCGAGGATAGCTCATGTAATAATGCAGTCATGAGCTCGAAGATAGCTCATGTAATAATGAAGGCATGAGCTCGACGATAGCTCATGTAATAATAAAGTCATGAGCTTGATGATAGCCCATGTAATAATTGAGTCATGAGCTCGAGGATAGCTCATATGAAGTCATGAGCTCGAGGATAGCTCATATGAAGTCATGAGCTCGAGGATAGCTCACGTAATAATTAAGTCACGAGCTCGACGATAGCTCATGTAATAATGAAGGTCTGAGCTCGACGATAGCCCATATAATAATGAAGTCATGAGCTCGAATATAGCTCATGTAATAATGAAGGCATGAGCTCGACGATAGCTCATGTAATAATAAAGTCATGAGCTCGATGATGGCCCATGTAATAATTGAGTCATGAGCTCGAGGATAGCTCATGTAATAATGCAGTCATGAGCTCGAAGATAGCTCATGTAATAATGAAGGAATGAGCTCGACGATAGCTCATGTAATAATAAAGAAATGAGCTCGATGATAGCCCATGCAATAATTGAGTCATGAGCTCGAGGATAACCTATGTAATAATTGAGTGATGAGCTCGAGGATAACTCAAGTTATAATTGAGTCATGAGCTCGACGATAGCTCATGTAATAATGAAGTCATGAGCTCGAAGATAGCTCAAGTTATCATGTGAAGTCATGAGCTCGACGATAGCTCATGTAATAATGAAGTCATGAGCTCGAAGATAGCTCATGTAATAATTGAGTCATGAGCTCGACGATAGCTCATGTAATAATGAAGTCATGAGCTCGAAAATAGCTCATGTAATAATTGAGTCATGAGTTCGAGGATAGCTCATGTAATAATGCAGTCATGAGCTCGAAAATAGCTCATGTAATAATTGAGCCATGAGCTCGAGGATAGCTCATGTAATAATGAAATCATGAGCTCGAGGATAGCTCATGTAATAATAAAGTCATGAGCTCGATGATAGCCCATGTAATAATTGAGTCATGAGCTCGACGATAGCTCATGTAATAATGAAGTCATGAGCTCGAAAATAGTTCATGTAATAATGCAATCATGACCTCGAAAATAGCTCATGTAATAATTGAGTCATGAGCTCGAGGATAGCTCAAGTTATAATTGAGTCATGAGCTCGACGATAGCTCATGTAATAATGAAGTCATGAGCTCGAAAATAGCTCATGTAATAATTGAGTCATGAGCTCGAGGATAGCTCATGTAATGATGCAGTCATGAGTTCGAGGATAGCTCATGTGAAGTCATGAGCTCGATGATAGCCCATGTAATAATTGAGTTATGAGCTCGAGGATAACTCAAGTTATAATTGAGTCATGAGCTCGACGATAGCTCATGTAATAATGAAGTCATGAGCTCGAAAAATAGCTCATGTAATAATTGAGTTATGAGCTCGAGGATAACTCAAGTTATAATTGAGTCATGAGCTCGACGATAGCTCATGTAATAATGAAGTCATGAGCTCGAAGATAGCTCATGTAATAATTGAGTCATGAGCTCGAGGATAGCTCAAGTTATAATTGAGTCATGAGCTCGACGATAGCTCATGTAATAATGAAGTCATGAGCTCGAAAATAGCTCATGTAATAATTGAGTCATGAGCTCGAGGATAGCTTTCTTAATCAATTGAATCCTGAGCTCGAGGAGAGCCCAGTTTATAATTATTTTTCGATCTCCAAGTGTTGAGCTCGACGACTCGGGTACCTATGACACAGTCTCGAGCTCGAGGACTATTCGATGAAATTCTGTCCAAGACTTATTTTGGATTGGTCGAGCTCGAGGTAAATTTTTAAGGTGTTCGTTTGTGGTATGTTTTGATGTTCCTGTGCATGATAGGGATTTTTGTAAGATCATGCTCGTAGCATGTCTCGGAGGTGCCTACGCGTGACAAGGTTTTGATGAGATCATGCCCATAGCATGTCTCGGTGAGTGCTCATGGCATGTTTCAAGGTGTTCGCTCATGTCATACCATGAGGGCCCGCTAGTGGCGGGACTTTTGGAGAGCATGCCCGTAGCATGTCTCGAGGTATGCTTATGACATGTTTGAGGTGATTGCTCGCACTATGTCATGAGGGCCCGCTAGTTGCGGGACTTTTGGAGAGTATGCCCGTAGCATGTCCTGATGGTGCCTGCGCATGACAGGACTTTAGGGTGCTTGCGCGGGGCAAGACTTTGATGTTCCTGCAGCATGAACTACTAAAAGAAAAATGTGGGGTCATGCAAGCCCGATCAAATGCAAGCCCAAAATAATAAACAAAGTTAAAGCAGAATTAATTATATAGAAAAGGTGATGACTACTATCACTTGATTATACCAGTCGTAGGTTTGTTATCTCCTCCTGATCCTGAGGTCCTTCCTTCGATGTAATCATTCCTTGGAGTGTTAGGGGTGAACCCTATCGTTCCTTTGGTATTCTGTTGTAGTCCTGTCGTGTTCCCATCCAGTATGATCCGAGCGAGCTCTCCTGAGTCCGCAGTAACCAATCTCGAGGTCGAGGATACTGGGGACATGCCCGAGGCCCCCCAGATCCACCGTTTTCATATGCATCATGATATCCTGAGCACGATCATCATTCACGAACCATCGTTCCCTGGATATCCTGCAGTAGTCTAGCCGTAATGTCGTCTTGTATAATTCGAGCGAGTTTATCCGAGTCCATGGTAACCAATCTCGAGGCCGAGGCTACTAGGGGTATGCCCGGGCCCCAGATCCACCATTGTCATGAGCATCACGGGTATCTCAAGCTCGAGCATGAGCTATGATACTTTTTGGTTGAGCTAGTGTTGGTGCTTGTGCTGGAGGTTGTGAAGTATTTCTTTGAATAAGTAGTTGAGTTAGCTTTGTAACTTGCTGACGTAGTTCTTTGAATGCTCTAGCAGCAACCACTGCAGGTTGATGAACTGGTATTGCTGATGATTCTTCTTGATGGACTGGGGATTCCGTGCCGGGGGGTTTGTTTGGAATAGATGAGCTTATCGGAGGAAGACCTGAACGTGTATTCACCATGACTTTTGGTAGCGATTCCCACAGACGGCGCCAATGTTGATACCAAAAATCGTACATGTTGATCCCGAGGTTGACGACTGAGCACGAGCACGAGCACGAGCAAGGTCCTCCGGTACCTGAAACAAAGGCAACGAGGTGTGTCCTCGTCGCCCCTCCGATGCTTAAGTCAGAGAGAGATTTTGAGAAAAGATATGTGCTTGTAAAATTATGTGAATGAAAGAACATACCTGAAAAATGATCCAAGGCTCCATATTTATAGAGCTAGGTAGTAGTGGACTCCTGGTAGGACTCATCACCTTATTTTTAGGAATTATTGTTGGGATGAGTGTTGGATTGTGACTAGAAGTCTAATTCTTCCTGATTTGAAGTGTTCCTCAAGGTAAGACTCCTTTAGGACCTATGATTCCTCAATTGAGGTAATTGGATAGGGCTAGAGTCCTTTCAGGATAAGAACTAGCAACTCTCGATCACGGAGCACTTCGAGGATTTGGCTAAGGCAAAATCCCGAGCACATACCCCCGATGACTACTAAAGTGATTTTGGAGACATTCTGGAGGGTCCATCCTCGAGTTATCTCGAGGACTATACAAGCTCGAGGACCCGGATCCTATAATCGAAAAGGGAGAACCATGATAGTCCTCATGCTCGAGGTATCCATAATAATGACCACATCAAATGTAAATTGAAAATCCTTTCTTATTTTTAACCACACTCTTTTTAAAAAATGAATATTTTTAAATTCATTTTCCCCAAATTTTCATTAAAATGATGTCCAAACAAGGGCATATATAGAAAATTAAAAACCCATTATAGGTGTTTTCGCAGACCCACATCAATGGCAGCCACACCTTTGCCTCTGGCACGTACAACCCTCCTCCTCCGCCGCTTCAAAACCATGTACTACCTTAGAACGTCATTGTTTCGCACCCATTCCTTCCCCTTAAACCTCGCAAAACCTTTCCCTTCACGGCTTCTCTCCACCACCGCCACCGCCACTATAACTCACAAAAAAGAAGATAGCAGAGAAATGGAAACACAGAGAGAATGGATGCAACTACTTAGTGCATTTCACAATCATTCAATACAATCTGTACAGTGATGGTGCTCTTTTATACACACTCCTATAATAAAAACTAACTGAAAAAGATTCCTAAAAGAGAATTACAATATGTATGAAAAATGTATTTACAGAGAAAATGATGGATTAATAAATCCATCCCTTTTCATTTGAGCAACATGCAGTGACTTCTTCTGGAATCTGGGCTGTTGGCATGGGTTGATTGTGTGCTGCAATGTTTTGGGCTTGGGCTGGATGCACACTGTGTAATAGCCCCTCACAAGATGGAGAATAGAGATTCACTATTCCCATCTTGGACATATGAAGATTGAGAAGGTAAGCAGGCAAAGCTTTTGTAAAGATGTTAGCCACCTGAGATTGAGAGGCAATGTGAAAAGTTGTGATACTATATTCTTGGATCTTTTCTCGGATGAGGTGACATTCTATTTCGATGTGTTTTGTTCTCTCATGAAACACGGGGTTTGTAGTAATATAGAGAGTAGCCTGATTTTCACAAAAAAAAAAGTGAGGCAGCTTGTGGATGTGGAATATGCAAATCAGCGAGCAGATATCTTAGCCAGGTGAGCTCGGAACATGTTGATGCCATAGAACGATACTCAGCTTCAGCTGAGGATCGAGAGATGACTGATTATTTCTTTGACTTCCAAGATAAAAGAGATTTACCAAGCAAGATGCAATAGCCGGTTATAGAGCGACGTGTGTCGGGGCATGAGGCCCAATCAGAATCACAATAGGCTTGAATCTGTAACTGAGATGAGGATGACAATAAAATGCCTTGACCAGGAGCATTTTTGAGATATCGTAAAACCTTATGTGCTGCAGAAAGATGTGAGGTTGTAGGAGAATGCATGAACTGACTTAGGAGCTGGACAACATAGGAAATGTCTGGTCGTGTGATAGTATGATACAACATTCGACCAATAAGTCATCTATATGAACTAGGGTCAGATAAAGGTTGTCCAAAAGACTTACGCAACTTAAAATTTTGCTCAAGCGGTAGTTGTAGGGGCTTGCAACCAAGGGTTCCTGAATTTGAAAGAATATCTAAAGTATACTTGCGTTGGGATAAATGTATTCCTTTGGAAGATCTTGCAACTTCCAAACCCTAAAAATAATGCAAACACCCAAGGTCTTTAATTTTGAATATGCAGGAAATGTTTAAGAGAGGCAATAGATTTTGAGCAATTTTCAGCCACAATAATATCGTCAACATAGACTAATAAAGCAGTGAAAGATGTACCATCAACCTTAGTGAAGAGACTATAATTAGCTTTTGATTAATGGAAACTAAAAGCAATGAGGGAATGAGAAAATTTGGAATACCATTGTCTTGATGCTTGTTTAAGGCCATAAAGACTCTCGGTGAGCTTGCATACCTGGTGGGGTGACACTTTTTGGTAACCAGGAGGTTTCTTTATGTAAATTTCCTCCTCCAAGTCACCATGACGAAAGGCGTTGTGTACGTCGAATTGGTGTAAGGACCAACCCTTAATTGCTGCCACAGAGAGAAGAACACGAACAATGACTAATTTGGCCACTGGGAAAAAAGTCTCAATGTAGTCGATGCCCTCTTGTTGTGTGAATCCCTTGGCAACAAGTCTTGCCTTCAATCTTTTAATGGAACCATCAGAATTGAACTTTATTTTGTACACATATTTGCAGTCAATAGGGTGTTTACTAGGAGGCAAATCAGTAATAACCAGGTGTGGTTTTCTTCTAAAGCTTTCAGCTCAGATTCCATGGCTGCACCAGCCAGGGTGTTTCAATGTTTGCTTGTAAAAAGTGGGTTCAGAAATAGTAGAAATTGAAGAGGAGAAGCAGTGAAAGAAGGACTAAATTTTTGGTAAAGAAGGAATTGATTCAGGGAATGTGATGTGGAGGATCTACCTGATTTCTCGGACAGCAACTGGGAGGGACCAGTGAGGGATGCCTGCTGGCAGTGAAAATCCTTCAAAAATTGTAGGGCTCTCCTTTGCCTAGAAGACTTGCGAAGAGTGGGGATAGATTCTAAAATGGTGTTAGGAGAACAAATTGAAGTGGCTGATGAATTAGAATGGATAGCCACGGGAGGGGCAGAGTTGATGGTTTGGGGGGGAGGATGTTGTGGTGAGGGTGGGGAAAATGGGAATAGATCAGGTAAGGGTTTAGTGTAGACCAAATTAGGAATTTCATTTGTGGAGGAGGGTGGGGATGACAAAGAATGGAAGGGAAAAATAGACTTATGAAAAACCACATCTCTAGAAATAAAAATGGCATTTGTTTCAAGGTCAAGGAGTTTATAACCTTTGACTCCAAATGGATAACCTAGAAAAACACATATGCAACCCCTATGATCAAATTTTGTTCTACTAAGAGCAATGGTTGATGCAAAACATAAGGATCCAAATATCCTCAAGTGAGAATAAGTGGGGGTGAGTGAAACAGAAGTTCATATGGGGTTTTATTTTGAAGTAGGGGACTTGGAGTCCTATTAATGAGGTATGTGGCTGTGTGAACAGAGTCACTCCAGTATGTGAGGGGAATGCCAGCTTGAGATTTTAATGCCCGAGCAACATTTAAGAGATGTTGGTGTTTTCTTTCTACAATTTCTTTTTTTTAGGATGTAGCAACATAAGTTTTCTGATGTATAATGCCTTTAGAATTGAAAAAGTCCGTCATGTGGAACTCATTGCCATTGTCACTTCTTAATATTTTAATGGCAAGGTTAAATTGGGTTCGAACCAGGTTGGTGAAAGAATCAATGCATTTCCTGGTTTCAGATTTAGTTTTAAGAAGATAAAGCCATGTAGTACGGGTAAAGCCATCTATGATGGTCAAGAAAAATATGGATCCATCATATGCAGTGGTAGAAGAAGGACCCCAGAGGTCACAATGTATTAATTCAAAAGGTTGAGAAGTCTTATGTTGACTTGTAGGAATGGAGAGTCTCTGCAACTTTGCTAAGGGACAAATGCAACAAAGTTTTTCATTAATGTTTTTGATGCTATTTTTTACAATAGGATCGGTACTTAAACTGAGACATGGAAAAGAAAGATGGCCTAAGCGACAATACCAAAGGTCATTGATAGGAACATGACTCAAAACAGAAGCAGAAAAATTAAAAACTCTATGGGAAAACTTTGCAACTTTATCAGCTAGGCTAGAAGGAGAAACTTCATGATAAAAGAGGTGATATAAGCCATTCTTCACTTCACCTTTCCCAATCGTTGTCCAAGTGGCAAGGTCCTGAATAAAACAAGCATCAGAGAAGAAAACCAGACAACAGTTTAGTGAAGAGGCAAGTTTCTTTACTGAAATCAAATTAAAATGGAATGACGGAACACATAATACCTCAGTAAGACATAGAGATTTAATGAGGTATACGGTGCCCATATAAGTGTCTGGAACAATGGTGCCATTTGGTAATTTGACAGAGTGTGAAGTGTGTGCGATAATGGAAGTGAGTAGAGAGGAGCAACAGACCATATGGTCTGTTGCTCATGTGTCTATGATCCAAGGAGAATGGGAATAAGGCTGTTATGTGTTTGCGTGAGTGGATAAGCAAAAGGAAATACCAGAAAAATTTGATGCTGAAGAAACGTGATTAGTAGATTGAATCTGGTTGGTCGAATGATGAGCAGCATTAGAACCATCCTTTAGCTGGAGTAGAGCCATTAGTTGTTGATACTGAGCCTTAGTTAAACCAATCTTATCATCACCGAGTGCCTCAAGGTGGATGGAAGGAAAATTGGTGGATTGAGTAGCAAAAGCAGCAGGAGGTTGAGGTTTATGGAAAAACTTATGGCCTGGTGGATATCCATGTAATTTGTAGCATTTGTCAACCATATGTCCAGTCATGTGACAATGGGAACAAACAGGAGCTTCGGCATTGCCAATTTTGAAGCAGGATTCAAGGGTATGACCTGTAATCTTGCAGTGAGTGCAAAAAAGGCCGATCTATCTTTTGGGTTGGTTTTGGGTAAGTTGGAGTTCTAAAGGCAGGGGAGGGGCGTTGGATGGCAAGAGCCATTGAGTCTAGGCTTAGGCTATGTGGGACAAGAGAGTGGCGACGTTCTTGCTGTTGGATGAGGGAGAACACCTTAATAACAGGTGGCATGGGATCTAAAAGCATAATTTGGTCACGAACGTTTGAGTAAATGTCGTTCAAACCCATTAAGAACTGGAAAATGCAATCGCGTTGATATTGGTCAACAAGTGTTTTCATGGTTCCACAATTACAAACAGGAATATGATCATAAATGGAAAGCTCATCCTATAGCGTTTTCAGCTTTCCATAGTAGATACTTACAGAATCGGTGTCTTGGAGAATGCCGGCAAGGGATTTCTTCAACTGAAAAATACGAGGTCCATTCTGTTGGAAGAATTGGTCCTGGAGGTCAGACCAAATCTCGTGCGCATCATTGACGAAAGCAACACTCAATTTGATGGAGGGGCTGATGGAGTTCTGAATCCATGACACTACCATGTCATTGCAGCGGTCCCAGAGGTCGATAAGGGGATCTTCAGGGTCTTTAGGTCGAGGAAGGTTATTGGTGATAAAACCCAGCTTGTTTTTGGCACGAAGGGCATGTCGCATAGCCCTCGACCAAGTTGGGTAGTTGTCGGCGGTAAGTACATCAGTGACAAGAATAACGGTGGGGTTATCGCCATTGTCAAGACGATAAGGGTTGTTGGGGTCGTTAAAATTGGAATAATGGTTTGGGTTTTTAGTGTGAACAGATGATGCAACAGAGTGAGAGGATTGATGAAGAATCAGAAGAATTATCATGTTGGTCTTCCATGGAGATTCTCTATCTGCTCTGATACCATATGAGTCACCAAAAAAAGAAGATAGAAGAGAAATGGAAAAACATAGAGAATGGATGCAACTACTCAATACATTTCACAATCATTCAATACAATCTGTACAGTGATGGTGCTCTTCTATACACACTTCTATAACAAAAACTAACTAAAAAAGATTCCTAAAAGAGAATTGCAATATATATGAAGAATGTATTTACAGAGAAAATGATGGATTAATAAATCTATCCCTTTTCATTTGAGCAACGTGCATTGACTTTTTCTGGAATTTGGGTTGAACCTCACCCGAAACTTGGTTTCGAAGACTGGGTTGATAAAAAGTTATCCAACAAGAATAAAAGCAATGGTGATACTGAAATGGATATGTTAATGGAGGCCAAGAGAAAATATTATAATAAGAGAGGGAAAAGCATGTACGGAGAATTAGAGTCGGGTGAAGAAAGTGGGGGCATGGGGAAGGATGATGATTATGTGTAATTAAAGCAAGAGAGATTTGACCTACGCACATTGCAGAAAAAAGAGGAAGAACTGTGTTTTTACGACGCATTTGCGTACCCTTGGGAGAAAGATAAGCATTTTAAGATGGTTTATCAGTTGGAGAAGAAGTATTTCCCTGATCAGTGTTTCGTTAAGGCATTTCTGGAGCCGGGCCAATCGAATAGTAATGAGAATGTGAAGAAGGAGAAGAAGAAATGAGAGAGTAAAGAAATGAAAATTGAGGGTGATAGTAGGTTGATGTTCTTCGAGGGAAGTGAGAGTGAGAGAAAAGGGAATGATTTGAAAATGGCTGATGTAACAGAGAAGAAAGTGGAGGATTTCTTCAAGTCTTTGAAGAAAGTCCCCAATAAGAATAATGGTGATACTACTGTTGCAGAGCCGTTTTTCTCAACGAGGAATATTGGGCTTCCGCGTAAATGGGATGGTCCCAATGGGATTGTGGTTTTGGCGAACAATCCAATAGGTATTATTTTTTGAATTCTGATGCGGGAACAGAAACTGTACACCACATAAACAGACCATACACGAGCATATGGGACCCGTCATTTTTTACAATATTTAAATATATTGTGGGGCCCATTGTTTTAGTCTATTATGATCAATTTTTGGTGCTTCTTTTTTTGTACAAATGGGAAAAGCCTTATTTTTTTTTTTTACAGATATTTGGAGTGCTTTGAGAGTTATGATACTTGATTAAGATGCTTTTTAGTTTTCTGGGTTTGAGGAATTTGATGAACACGAAGGGTCTCGGATCTTTATTGAGGCCATGCAAAATTTTCGAATCGAATTAGACTTGAATCGAACCGAACCGTTTTTCTTAAATTAAGGGTGTGTTTGTCATCCTTCAAAAACTAAATTGTTTGCTACAGTATTATTTCTCCACCACACATTCACACAAAAAAATATTCTACACACAAACCAATAAAGTTTTTTTAAATTTTAACCACACATTCCCCAAAAAATACTATTCAAAACTTCATTCTTTCTCTCATAATGGGAGACAAATATGGGCTAAATACCCGAACGGGTATCTGAATTGTGAACCGACATGTTTGGTTCGATTCTCAATTTTAGACGATGAACCAGATAACTAAATCTCCCTAATTTTTTTTTTATCTTAAATAAGTCAAATTATTATTTCGTTTCTAAATAAATTTGATGACTAGTTAATTTAGTCCAACTCAAAATCTGATTTTACTATTTCTAATTTCCAGTCAAGTCCAACTTAATCTAATTGACCCAAGTTTTATCCAATCTCTTATTCTACGGTTATATCGTTTCTTTCGTTCTATTATTTGTGAACTCGCCATCTTCCTCTTTTCGTGATTTTAATTGTCAAATATATGAAAAAACTCAATAAAGAGATGTGCAAAAGATATCACAAGATTGCACTACGTTATTTTGTAAGAGTTAAGATTGAACAGTCACAGTCGAATTAATGTAATGTTGTTGTAAATCTATAAAAAAATTAATTATTATATGGAACTCAAGAAACGAATGGAACCGAACTTGGACGGTTCCATAATTAAATTTGGACCCGACGATTCCATTTACTAAATATTCAAAAATTCGGGTTCGGTCTTTGCCATAAACATAAATCGAGTCTTTATATAACAGATAAAAAGCAAGACAAGTGCACTATTCTCGTGGCAAAGGGCAAGAAATAAGGAGAGAATTTAAGTTGCAAGCTACAATAAGGCTCATTGAATGAGCTATGAATAATATATACACGTATAGCTTCCAAAATATTTAATCGCGTCTAGACTGAAGCTGCCAAGCGTTTACCATGTATAGTCCTGGTTGACATTTATATGTTAAGAATCCAGATAGGTATTTGAATTCTTGCAGTCTATGCTAATTTAAATACAGGTGCTAGGTGAACTCCTTTACTCTCTGATTTTGGAGTTTCTATGAAGTGGAGGAATTCTGTGCCTTCTTTCATTAAACGCTACATGTTCCAAACTAATAGCCAGTTTGAACAGGTTGGACTTCATTTACAGTGTGCCGGAAGCTGAGACGTCTGGTCAAAGTGAACACAATATTTGAACTGGATATTCCTCCCACTAATTTGCCTTTCATAGGTGGGACATCTGGGACCTTGATCCTATGGCAACTGATTTATTGATTGTATGCATTGGTAAAGCTTCCAAGCTGGTTGAGAGGTGAACTTTAATTCCCAAGTCCGATGGCGTGCGGGAACATTTGAAATATTTGAATGCTTGTTGATATATTTTTCAGTTTTCATCCCTTGGTCTTGTATTTCAATGTCTAGATAAGAGATCCATATTTCTTTTACAACTTTATTAACCAGAGCTCACATCAAAGATTTCAATATTTTCGTGCAGATATCAGGGTATGATAAAGGGCTACAGCAGAATCTTCCGTTTAGGAGAAGCCACCTCAACCTGGGATGCTGATTCACCGGTATGTTTGTGTATTGAGATAAATTCTACTTGCCGTCTTGTATTCCTAAAGTTCCTAATTTGTGTTGTTTATTTCCCCTTAAAATATAATTAAGAAAAGATAAACTAGCAGAGTGCATACATCTGTAATTTGAGCTCATCTCAGTGGCCAGCCTTCTTACTATTCCTTTTCAACACACTGGCAAAAGTTTTAAGCAGTTGGCTATTGTAGGTGGTGAAATACTGGTGCCTGAAGTTTTAATATGCTGAATTTCAATTACTTATTTGGGCCGTTTATAGAAGAGGAATTACATAATCTGTGATTTGAGAAATCAAGATGACATGAGGTCAGTAACAGATACGATGTTGTTTGAAAAATCGCCCGAGGGTTGATTGCCATGATTTCTCCTGCATTTCATTTTTATCTTCCTAACTACAGTTATCATTGACAAAAATAGTGAGGCAATATGTGAATTTATGTACTCTGTTATTCAGGTTATACAACGTGAGCCACGGGAACATATTATAAGAATGAGGACATTAAGAAAGCTGCTTTGTGGAGAGAGATGGCAAGTCCCTCCTTTATTCTCTGCCATCAAAGTGGGATTTCTGCCGTACTGTTTCCGTTTTCAATATTTATTCTTCCTTTCGTTGGGAATTGCATTATTTAGTAGGGATGGATATTGTTTTTCGATAGAGTGGGGAAGCAGCGATTTGGTGTTTGGTGTAAGTAGCAATTTGTGATGGTTACAACTAGCATAATATGCTTTATTTTCTTATGGGATAAAATACATGTTTGCTAATGGAACGGAGATATGTTTATACAGAGAAGAAATCATATGATCGAATTTCGAATTAGCTGTAATCATACCACAAATTATGCCCATTTCATTTGGAGAACAGCATTTGATTTCTGACTTGATGTTTCTCCATATAGTAGGTTGGTGGATTAAGGATGTATGAGAAAGCATTGAACTTTCACCACGACAGATTTCAATAATCGAGTTAACGAAGTTTAGATGACAGGCAAAATGTTATTTTCCCGGTGACATGCTCAAAAGGGACATATATTCGATCTCTCTGGGCAGGTAGGATATAAACTATATTTTTCAATACAGGTTACCCTCTCTTACTATCTTAAAGGAGCTTGGAGAAGAATGCAACAATTTCTTCATAAATGACATCTAGACTCTAAGTCGACAGTGTTCTTTTGAACGTGTTACGTGAAACAAGTTTTACTTAGAGAGGATACGTAGTTATAAGGTGATAATTATGCGAATGAAAATGGATGGTCCTTAGGATTGTTGACGTAAATGAAGTTTATTTTTAAATTACAATTGACAACTCGGGGCAATTCATTCAAACTTGTTTCTTCCACGAGTTCATTTACTTGAAGGATTGGATTTTATCCCTTTCTATCTCTAGTTCGTTTTCCGCTGCATTTCGGCTAATTATGTTCTCTACGTCTGTCAGGAGAATATTCAGCAGACGATTCCTGGGAATTTCGAGAGCTGGAAGAAGCAATTAACAAAGGATATTTATAGGGATCATGCTACAAGTACATAATCACTTACATAATACATTACATAATGGACATGTGGCGCGCATCCATCGGCAGTCTACAATTTTTGACTTTTCCACACTTCACATTCACGGCCATATTTCTTCCACATGGGTTTATGTAATCCATTATGTACAATGATTATGTACATATAGATTTATCCTATTTATAGTCTCTTCTTCTTACTCTTGCAAGTCTAGAGTGATCACATTGAGAGAAGCCCATTTTTGACATGCAATAAGAACAAATTCATTGAATCTGTTTTCTAGATGCTGAGATGTATAATTTTCTTACAACAATTTGTAAAGTATGGTCAAGTTATTTAAGTCTCTCTCTTCAGCAGACACATGCTCGTGTTTTGAGATGTGTGAATGAAGGCTGATCATCGATGTTTTATACGAATTTGGATTAGTATCTAATGCCACTTGAAATCAGTCACTATAGGTGTAAACTCAGTCCCGCAGGCCAGTTTACCTAGAACCCAACATGCCTCCCCCTCTACAATTTTTCTTGAGATAAATTAGCAGTCATTTTCTTTGAGAACAGTATAAGCTTTCCTTCGGTACAATTCCCTATCTTGGTGGAGTTAGAAAAAGGAAAATTATATTAATGAAAACCAGTTCAAACAAGAACAAGCCTTCTCTATTGTTAAGGTTACTGCTACGAGAGAAGTGTCAATGCAGTGTCCAAGCATGATTCTTGTCACCCAAACGATCCACCTAATGAGCTGTGGAATTGGGTGGTTCAGTTCCCAAAGCATCGTAGTACGCTTTTTCTGCGGCAGTCATGCGGTCCTGAAACATTGTCCATTCATTTCTACACCTCTCCCTTACCTAAGCCAAGAGAGAAGGGAGGGTCATAAAAATAAGAAATTTGGACCCCTTGAGTCAATTCAGTTAGAAGGATGGTACAAGTTAGAAGAATGGTACAAGTATTAGGGTTTTGTTATGTGTACATAGCAATCCAGGGCTGCCATTTGTCCATAATGGACACCCCTATGGATTTTCCTATGTACACATAGCAAAATCCCAAGTATTATATGTGATTAGTGA
Organism: Fraxinus excelsior; assembly: GCA_019097785.1. Taxonomy (NCBI): domain Eukaryota; kingdom Viridiplantae; phylum Streptophyta; class Magnoliopsida; order Lamiales; family Oleaceae; genus Fraxinus; species Fraxinus excelsior. The sequence continues at coordinate 741,194 of CM032628.1, read as the reverse complement.
TACTTAGATAAATGAATAGGGTTAGGTGACTGACTCATGGTGGCTTCGTTGTGCTATGAATATGAATTAGTCAAGATGGCTTCTGTGACTATATGCAGAGTGAGAAATGAAGAATGTATTATAGTTGAGTTGTTACGTACCCCTTCCCATGGCGCCTTGCCTTTTTCTGCCTTACCCTGTAAAAAGAGAGAATTTACAACGACAAATTCCATCCAGATGACACTTGTCTAAGGTGAGATCTCAAAAATTACCTGGTTTCCAAGTGAAGGAACTGTTTGATGCACAATCCATTGGGAATCTACCACTCCTATTTTTTCATGAGCTGGCTGCTTTTAAAAATTGATGCAATAAGCATAAAAAGACGGTATATGCAGTAAGCATAAAGAATCATTGATGACAGCTTGCCTCAACACATTTCTGGAGAGCAAAATCAAGACCCCATCCATGGACCAAGTCATTCTGCAGCATCACTAGCAATGTTAAGGTTTTACATTCAAAAGGACAGGGTTTCCCTTTTTTTCTTTCTTATTTGACTTGGGGTGTGGGTGTGGGTGTGGGGGGTGGGGGGAGTGGTTTCACTGCTTTCCAAATCAAAAAACTGTTAGAATGTGAAGAAAGCAAAGATCATGCTTGATACCTGAATCATATGCCAGACACAGCGCCATGCATTTCGAGAAAACACAGGTGCCATGATCTCGACAAATCTGTATATCACTATGTTAGCAGGTAAAAGTATTTAAGTCAAGTAGATGCATAAATAAATAACAACCAGTCATTAACAAAATTAAAATTCATCCACATACGCTGCACATGGTGGCAAATGAGGATCAGTGCACCAACCCGGTCTTTCCTCTGTTTCTCTGTGTCAATAGAAGTAATTAGATTCTAAACACACAACACAGTACATTCACGACATGTTTGGTAAGGTAGACTCGATAATAGTGAAGAGTATTAATGCAGGGAAAAAGCTGAAATATCTTTCAATGTACTGTCAAGTCCTAATAATAAACACCCCTTTAAGATGCAAGAGGGAGGAAGCATCAAACAGGGCATAGGAAATTCGGTAATGAAAACACTGCTTTAATAGCATCCTTTTTTTGTTCTTACTTGTGAACTTCAGTGTCATCTCGTTTTCTCGTCATCTGCCATGTCATGCCACTATCTGCAGATAACCCTGGCTGTGAAATATCTAGACCATGCTTCCTCACCAGTTTTATATATCTGTCTCATAGGAAATTTAAATTTAGTGAATAATTTGACCGAACGGCTTTATTAATCACATCAGAATATACTAGACATTTCTACTCACGCTTCTGGATCAAATTGCTCGACTCCCAGGTCCTCATCCCAGATAAATATATAATCGTAGGGTGCCACAATATCAGGGTGCAAAAAACGCTTAGCGTACCACCTTGCAATGTGGATAATATACGAATTATATTCACTATTAAAAACCTGTATATCAGGATTGTACAAGGAAACAGGAAGAAAGGTAATTATAGAATTACCATTTAGTCTGCTTCAGCGAACTCACATGGATAGCCGATTTTGACCACTCAAATTCATCCCATTCACTTACCCGGCCATCGTAGTGAAATAACAGAATCATAAAGTTCTCTGTCAACTGTACAAATTTGTTTAAGCAATGTAAGTCTAGGTTCGCCCCAAAACACAAAAAACCGCCCCCACAAAGGGACAACGGAGTGGAAGTTTGGCTTGCCTTTTTAACTGCAGCATCAATGTTTTTTCTCTGCTCATAGCCAACAGTAAAGGTTACAAGGTATCTAGGTTTGATAATTAAGTCCTGCATTCATCCAACTGTTTAATTAGAAGTGATGGAAAAAAAGGAATTCACGGATTGATTTTCAATTGAATATCCTATACCGTCAGAATTAAGCATAACCAATAAAATATCAAATAAAATGAAAAATATTGTAATATGAATATGCAGATCATTTCAAGCTCCCATCAAAATGAAAATGGTGGAATCAATTAATTGCTTAGTATTGTTCAAACTCTATTGCTGAGATTAAGGAAAAATGGAAAATTAGCTGATTAATAGTATTCAAACTCTTATCTATTGTCATTGCAAAATAATGACTGGTAAAACAAGTCTCTCATACCAAACTATGGCAAGATTTACACACCTCGCCAGGATGGCCCCACAATCTGCGAAGATACAAATCAGACTCTGATGTAACAATGCCAGGTGGTAGTCTCTCAGCTCCTCGAGGATTGGTGGAAACCCAGATCTGCTTGAAAATCATTAAGAAATAATATAACAGGCAGCAATAGAAAAGTACCATGTTACTAAGTCTCAAGTTGCATTTGGCTTGTGTAAAGCTCATTTGAGAGTTGCTTGTTAAGAATCAAGCTAAGCTTGAACTCCATCTTAAAACTGGTTAAGAGACTTATCAAAGATTAAACAATTTAACTCACCTTGACTTCTTAGAGATACTGAAATTAAAAATGCAACTTAAGCCAGAATTTAAGTGTTACACATAATTTTTCATTCTGGTAAGATTGCATTCTGCAATTCGCCTATAGAATCTAACAAAACGAAATATAGAGCCAACTGAAGTTTTAAGACCGCTCACAGTCTTCTCAGCATAGGTTGAAGGATGTATTATCTCTGATAGAATTTCAGACAGATTCTGATACCAGCTAAAAAGAGAAGAAATGAGGCTACTACATGTACTAGAAAGCCATAAAAGCCTTAAGATCTTATGCTTAAAGCATAGCCCGCATAAACCATTATGTTTCCTATGAAGTTAAGGCATCAATACTTTACAAACTGAATTAGCATATCTTCAGTTAGTTCCTTTAAAAAAAAAAAAATTAAATGGGGAGATGTTATACACAAATGAAACTCTCTGACCTGCATCAAAGATAAATGACTCACCTTAGAGTTATTTACTTTGTGTGAGCTGCTTTTATGACCCTTAAGAGAAGACCACATATTTAACAGTGCTTGAGTTGAGAGACCCGAGTACTTGTCCTCAATGTAAGTAAGATCTATAGAAGAAAACAGGCTCGAAGGTAGATGAACCTGAAAAAATTATAGCATGCAAAATGATGATCTTATACCAAACAAAATTATGAAATCAATTTTAATATAAACTAAATATTTAGAAATCAAAAGTGTCAAGCCTGCCTGCCTTTGTCAGTGAAAGTGTAGGAAAAGATACACCTAAAAAGAAGCCAAAAACGATTCCCACAATAGTAGTTACTATTAGCCTCATTGTTTCATTCGTTCTTCTAATATTCATGCTGCAACGAAACAAGGAGCCACAATATTAATTCTTGCACCTTCATTAGTGTTTCTTAACCAGTAATTCTAAAGTGTAATAGGAATTACCCGGATCGTCGCATAGGTGTGCCCATGTTAACAGCACTCTTTCAGCAGTGTGTAATCTGCATAATTTATATCTATTAAGTTTCCATTGCTTCAAAAAACAAATGCACAGTTTCATAGTACTTACATCAACCCTATGATCCAATACGCAAAATGAAAAGAATGGCAAAAACACAAATTAATCACTGACACGAGTATTCGAACAAAATTCGAGACCTACAATTTAGAAATTTCAATCGTGAGCCAAAATCAGTAAAAATAACTGTTCTCCAATGTTTCTAACATTAATCTACGCTCGTTGTAATTGTAACGGTATTAAAAGAATTTACACAAAACTACAAAAAAAATTCTAAAAAATTCAATAAATATATTATGGAGATTCAATATTAATCACCTTTGTGACGAGAATCTATTTCACTCAGTGAATCTGATTCCGCGATGTGGACCAGATGTTCAGAATTCGCGGGTCATGCTCGGGAAAAATAGTGTTGTAACGAGGAGACAAACAAAATCTGCCATGAAAAGGTAACTAATTTATGATGGAGTATAATAGAATTGATTCAGATTGCAATCAATAAAACTTTTACTGTTTCGATTTTTCGACAAAAGATCTGCGTGGGAACGATGTTAAGTTAAGAACAGGTGGGCTCCAGTATTAAATCTTAATTATTCGATGGAACCGGTGTAATGCACTGCTGCTCTGTAAGTGGCTAGTCCGTGTCTCAGTTTTTTCTTTTGTAAAGAAATTTCACTGGAGCTCACTTAACTTTTAGTTTTGCTTCGTGTTGGTCACTCAACTTTAGTCAAATTCAACTTGATCAGTTAACGTATATTTTTATTTCAATTTGACCATTTTCGTCCATTTCTTGTTACCTTTTACACCATTCATAATGTGGTCAACGGAATTCGTGATTTCACTTATAATTAGGAAGTCAAGCATTTTGGGTGCTACAAACATACAAATTCCCTTTTTGTATTTTTTTTTTAATTATAACTGATTAAGTCTTCCATGATGTGACAAATGACGTTTACATATGTATATTAGTTAGGTTGCAAATCTCATAGGTTCGGACACCAATTCCATTGGTCAGGTCTCGAATTGTATAAATTTATGTAGGTCTTATCGATAAAACAGTCAAATTGAAATAAAAATTGAATGATCAAATTGACATGACGTATTTCCTATGCACCGTCTCTTACCTTATGCTAAACATTCGAATGACATGGCACACTGTCATAGGTAGTTGACATGTTGAGCATTGATATTAGGAGATCAATTCCGTCAAATTGAAATTAAAAGTTAAGCTGAGCAATCTTTAAATAATATCAAAAATCAGATGAACCTATAAATTGGATAACCACCGGCACATTTTTCTCCTTTGTTTGTTTGGAAAGTAAAATTATTAGTATTTGGTCTTGGTGGTTAGATCCAATGTTTGGCAAATAAAGTCACGAGCCTTCAAATTTTTATCAACTATGTTAAATGCACATCGTGTGTTACATTAAGGTTTACACTCTTCCACGTGGCTAGATCTACACTATTGATTTTGACCATAACTATCACATCATTGCTAGATTTTTGCCACATAGAAGGAATGCCAAATACATTGTCAACCAACAATATACGTATAACTTTATTCAATTTATATGGGTTAAACCCCTGTTCGATGGAAATCATTTGGATTCTCGTACAAAATATTTTATTATGTGAATGTGGGGTTGAAAATGATGTAGAAAGAAGAGTTTTGAAACAGTAGTTGCCAAACAGGGGCTAAATAAGCTACACAATGATGCTTTTAAATTAAAGGATGATGGTGATCGAATGCCATGAAAATGTCAAAATCCCAATGAGACATTTGTTTTCATATGAAATAGTTAAAATTCAATCCCACACCTTATGATTGGTTTTGCATAATAATGAATTAATGATTAGCCCCGTCTACAAAGATTTTAGATTTGATCAAAATCATTCATTTAAATCAAACGAGTATAATCATTTTAATAGGTAATAAGTACCTTGTCATAATTATACATGATAAAATAGACTATTAATACTCTTTTCATTCTAAACACCTCCAATATACACTTGCTATTTTGAGGTGAAATTCATCATGCAAGATATTTTTTGCCCAATGAAATTTCTATTTTCTTTCAACTAGAGGTGTAGGTATTAATTTATATGGTCCGTTAACCAACATTAAGGGTATGTTCGAGCCACATTATTTTGGAAGAATGTATTCTGCAATAGTAAATTGATGGATAATGTGGGGTTGAAAAAGAAGGAAAAAATTATTAATGTGATGAAAAATATTATTTTATTGAAGAATATGTGGTTGAAAATAAGTAGAAGAATTATAATAAAAATTTTAATGTGTACCAAACATGGGCTGAATTTGGAATATCAAATTTTCTTGTATGCGTGCCCTCTTAAAAAGAGCACAATAACGTTGCAAAGATGTGTAATTTTCTCCCCGATTATGGATATCCTCTACCAAACTTGAATATGAATGCCAAGGAAGTCTTATTTTACCTTCAATTGTAACTTGCTTATTTTCAACTTTTATCAATAACTAGTAGTGTATCGTGCATTGCACGATGATTGTTATATTTTTGTAATTTAATTCGTTAGAACGATAATATATTTTAGAAAAAGTTAAACATATAATGATGTAGACTTAGCATAAATGATTATATATACACATTAAGTGATAAATGATAAAGAAAGTCTGTGGTCATAATTATTCAAGATTTAATTAAGCTCAAGAGAATGATTATATAATAATAATAATAATAAAAGGAAGTCCAAGGAAAAGCACAATATGAAACACAACTTGAAGGAACGACTATAAAACTCACATTGACCGGGAAAAAGGAAAAAAAAATTTATTGTTGTTCAAACAATCTATTTCCTAGCATCCAATTTCTAAATTAAAAAAAAAAAAAAAGATAATAAGTTACATATCCAGATGCCATCGAAACATCAGTTTGTTTAAATTAAACAGAAATTATATGGTACAACGTAAAATACTTTAGCACTATATGTTTCTTCGTTGCAACGTACATGTAAGAATGATATGCTAGTCCTTAAACATATGAAAATGTCTTGATTGTAGCTATTGCCTCTCGAGGTTTCGTAGCAAGCTTTATCTCTAGTACAATATGATATAATCCAACAATAAATTTTCTATATGATAGAGAATAAAATAAATAAGAGTTTGAACAAATATATAAATGAAAATTATATAATGTGTAGCACCGTTAATTATATCATCCATCATGTGGAAACTAGCCCCCGTTTGGTACACATTAAAATTTTAATTTTCATTCTTCTACTTATTTTCAATCACACATTCTTCAATAAAATAATATTTTTCATCACATCAATAACTTTTCCTTCTTTTTCAATCACACATTCTTCATCAATCTACTATTCCAAAATAATGTGGCTCAAACACACCCATTTTAAAGAAAATATATAGGTGAGCTATGACTATGAAGAAAGATTTTTCCAACAGGAACTTGTAAGTCAATTGCATGAATGTGGTCAAAGTCGATGAACTCTCAAAGCCAAATTGAGTTATCACAAAGATTCCTATCGATAAAGTGATAAAATTACTTTAAAGTGGTAGGAGTTGATAGGAGAAATCATAAAAAGAAAGAATTTTACCATAAGAACAAACATATTACAAAGGATTACGGGACAGTAACTAATATATTCCCCTAAATTTGTCGACGATGCATCTTCATATTCAAAAGTAACTCGAGCAAGTTTTTTCTGTAGAATTTTATGAAAAAAGAATCATAAATTTTAAAAAAAATTTAAAGCATTCTCAATCCTATGTTTTTTGCAATAGAAGAAAAAAGCAGAGAATTGATATGAAAAGGCTTTAGATACCTTGGAGAAGTTCATATGAAATGTAACTATTATGGCAAAATTTACGCAAGAGGTTTTTAGCTAAGACGTCGAGAAATATTTCAATGCTTTTAAGTGACGACTTATTAAGTAAAATGTGATAGTATAGTTTTATTGATATGTGTCCAAATTGTATGATAAATAGGTGATTCATAGAATTAGATAATATAATTTATATTTTTTTTCCTACATCATGAGGTCTAATTTTAGAAAATCCAAGTAACAATATATGCAATTAAAATTAATGTTTAAGTTTGCCTCAAATATAAGAAACTCGTGATATTTCACAAACATGTTCATGTGGGTACAAATAATGTGAATTACAATAGAAAGATATACAAGACAAATGACATGTATACATATTGACAACGCATCCTTATCACACAAAAGAAATGATTTACATTTGCAATTAATTATGTGAAGAATCATATTCACAAATAAATTCTCTCTTGTATATTCTACAAGTATATGTGTAGTTGGAATGATGTAACAAGAAAAAAAAAATAAGATAATAAGGTTTTTGATAGAAGACAAAAAACAAAGCAATTGAATAATCAAGTGGCAGTACACATAAAACTACATATATTATTCTTAATATTTTAGCCCGAAGCAAGATCATACCTATGCAAAACTGACATAATATTCTTCATTATTTACATGGAACCACACGCTCTTAAAGAGTGTGTTGGACTTGCTTCTACCTGAGAGCAAATTATAAATTTTGTTGGAGAAAACATGGATGACTTTGCTTTGATACATATTGCAAGTATTTTACATCTCTGTTTTTAAAGATCGAAAGGTAAACAGATTTTTTATTAGCATAATGAACTATTAAAAGACCAAGAAATGCAATATAAACAATTACATTTATAATAATAATAATAATATCATTATTATTATTATGCAAGAGAGCAAAATACAAACTTCGTACCATACTATTTGTTGACTTTAATATAAATAAAACTTTTCAAATGATCAATTGCAAATGCAAATATTTTCTGAAAATTAGTAGCCAAATAATTCGAGTCTATGTATTTTTGCATCAAGCAGAAAGTTGAATGCCTCTTAAGACTGACCTAAGACATAAAATTTATCAGGAACGAAACTTTCAAATAAATGGCAAAGCTACCATTCTTGTCCATAGGATTTTTTCACCATTCTCGTCCATAGGATTTGATGGACCAACATGACTATATTTCAAAAAAATGGAAAATGAAGAAAAGCTGCTTATTGGGACTCGCTTAAACATATCTCCAAACTTTTGATCCATCTTTTGTTCTTATATCATTGGCTTTTCCTAGAAAAGATAAATAAAATGAGTTTTCTATGTAAAAGAGTGGTATGAATTGTCTGTAAATAACTTTGAAATTTAGGATTATAAATTGAGAAAAAATAATGTACTATAATAAATGTTAGTTAAGGAATCACATCTCAATGTGAAATCATGTTGGAGTATATATTTTGAGCATCTTCCAAAGTATTCATCACTAAGTTTAGAAAGAAGTCTCACAAAAGCATGACATAGTTTAAAAGAAAAACTAAATATGTTGACAGAAAGTCGTCATTGATGTGAGCTTTATAATGTTCATTTTGTAGTTACAAACATAAGAAAAGTTTTCTGTGAAGATATTTGATTGCTCTTTTAAACTATGGTAAACTTTTGAGAGCATCTTTCTAAATTTAGTGAAAAATGCTTTGGAAAAGGCTTAAACATTATTGTTAATATGACTTTTTAGATGTACTTGCAGAAAAATGTATAGCTTGATTAAGTAAATAGAAGTGAAAGAATAAAAGCGTGCCTCAAATAGAAATACAAAGAAGAACAATTATACAAGAGATCAAAAATTAAGTGAGAAAATACCTCTTTACTTGCACGAAGGTTAGTTTTGAAAGCCAAAAGTATGAGCACCAAAAGAAGCATAAAAAATTTGAGATAGGGCAAAATATTTTTCATATAGACCTAGAATATCATGTTTAGATTGTTGTGAAGACATTAAGAGTAGAAATCTATATTGAAGATTTTTTTTTTATTTTTATTTTTATAAAAGTACAAGTCTTTAAACCATTTATTTACTGGGAATAACTTTAGCTAGAAGGATGCTAGTCTCCGAATGACGATGATATATCATTGAAAGAAGTCCAAATGTAGGATTTCATCATATATGTTAATTAGAAGTATTAAAACAAAATTTATGTAATGACTTTGCTCAAAATAAATAAAACGTACAAATTGAGTGCAAATTTAAAGTAAAAATAACACAAGGAAATTAGAAATCCAAATCCTAATAGATTTAGTTATGGAGTGTTTATACATAAGAAAACAAAACAAATGTTCGATAATAAGTAAATATGAAAGGTACAAAAGAAAATATACAATTCATGTAAGAGTCCAACTTCCATCGACGCGACACACTTTGTATACCATGAACATGAGAATTTCATAGTTCACAAGTTCAAATAAATGTGTCACCTATTTGAAGTTGTTTCTATCTAACATAATCTGCCCAACCTATGGTGAAACATCATACATAAGTTCTTAGATTTGTACGTATGGGCCAATCATGATGTGAACAATCATGGATTCGACCACTCTGAACAAATTTTGATATATTCAATCGAGCGAAAGCCCCAGGTACATACTACAAAGTAAATTCACAAATCTATAAATAACGGAATTTAAAATTAGGTGAGAATGACAATTATGAAAAATGGTTCATATATGTAAGTCAGGAAAGATTCAGTCTAGAAAAGATTTAAGTTAAATAGGAGATCACAATTTTTTGATGACCATCGCGATCAGCCTCTAACATTACTCAGAAGACAAAATTATCAATACGTGAAGTCTCTACTTCAGACTAATCAGACTCATACGTTACTTCTACAGCTAAATGATCGAATATTGAAACGTCGAAAGTAGAATTTTCGTTGTATTCAAAGACGATAACATAACCTCCTTGTAAGTTTTGGTGGTAAAGAATTGTGGCCATTCACCAACAAGATATATGTTATCATCAACTCTTTCCAATTATATGTTACAAATAATTCCATCGTAGCCAATTAAACGTAGTATATCACTAAGGTCAAGAAGTGACTATATAAAAAAAGAAATTAAGTCTCATAAACAAATATTATTTACTTTATATATAGTTTTATTAATTATAAATAAATGTTAACAAAGAGATCATTTTAAAACTCACCAAATGAACATTATGGCTCAATGAAAGTTTGATAACTTGAAAGAAACGATGTGGTGGATCACTTCTGTTCGACATAATATTTATACTACGGAGACAACAAATAAGTATATACATTAGACTTTTGCAGTAATAGAAAGTCAATTCACCTCTACAAGAATTATTGTCCAAAAATATATAATCAAAATTTCAAGTTATGTAGTCTCAAGTAATCAAATTCACATAAATTTACTGATATTAACCTAAAATCACCCCTACAAAAAAGGAAATCCACGTTAGATATAATCTAAAAAATGAAATTTTATTTGTATTTAAAAACATAAATAACTGAGAATGATATCTGATGTGGTCATTATTTTATACCCGAGCATGAGGACTTAGAAATGAATGTGCTCCGGATTATGAGGCTTCAGTCCTCGGGTTTTAGAGGTGATCGGGATACATGTCCCGAGGATATACCTGCTTGATCGCTCCAAAAGACACAACGGGAGTCCTCGGGCTTGCATGTGGTCGGGGTATTCACTTGGACTGCCCGTGATCAAACATCACCTGTCGTCATTCACTAGAATTCCTCTCCCTACAACAACGCACCATCGAAGGAATCCTAAGTCGCAAATGAGTCATCTCTTTGGAAACAATCCTAACAAGGTAAGACTCCTACCGGGTGTCCAATACCTGTTCCGGCAACCACTCCGAAAAATAAGGAGAGAAGTCCTACCTGAACTCCACTACCTACCACTATAAATATGCTACCCCTGTTCATTATTCAGGTACGCTTTTACACATATTTTCAGCATATATTTACTCTCTCTATTCTCTCTCTGACTTAAGCATCGGAGGGGCGACGAGGCCAACCCTCGACGCCTTTGTTTCAGGTACCGGAAGATCTCGTTCGTGCTCATTCTCGGTCGTCAAGCTCGGGAAGTCAACAGGTACGATTTTTGGGCAGCATCATTTGGCGCCGTCTGTGGGAAACGCTACCAAAAGTCATGGTGAATACACGTTCAGGTCTTCCTCTCGCAAGCTCAACCGCTCCAAACCAACCACCCGCTGCGGATCCTCAAGTTCATCAGGAAGTATCGCCAGGGGGGTCAGATTCCCCACCCGCAATGGTTACCGCTGGAGCATTTGAGGAGCTACGTCAACAAGTTGCGGCCTTGACCCAGCTACTCAGCCAAGGAAACATCTCCCGAGCTTCAGGACCAGCACACACGCAAATACTGGCGTCGGTAGGAGGTGTCGTGGCAGATGCTCGAGCTCAGGATATCCGTGATGCCCACGACAATGGTGGTTCCGGGGCCTCGGGCATACCCCCATATGCCTCGGCCTCGAGGTTGGTTACCATGGACTCGGGCGAGCTCGCGCGGATCATACAAGATGGAATTACGGCGGGACTACAACAGAATGCCAAGGGAGTAACGGGGTTCACCCCTAACACCCCATTCACTCCTGAGGTTCTTTCATATCCGCTCCCGGACAGGTTCAAATTCCCTCGCATAAAGGAGTACGATGGGGCAACCGACCCCATCAACCATCTGAATGTCTATACGGACGTCATGAACTTACAGGTTGCACCAGATCAAGTGATGTGCAAAGCTTTTCCTCAAACATTGACCAACGCTGCCAGGGATTGGTTCGCTACGTTGGAGCCCAACTCCATATCATCATTCTCTGGCCTTGCTGAAAAGTTCTCCGTCTTCTTCGCCAGCAGCAAGCGCATCCGGAAGACAGCAGCTACCCTCATGCATCTCCGCCAGGGGCCTAACGAGACCTTGCGTAGCTTCATGACGAGGTTCAACAAGGAAAGATTACAGATACCCGACCTCCACATCACAGCAGCGATTTCGGCTCTAACATACGCAGTGAGGTGTGAAGCTTTTAGGATGTCTTTATCTAAGACACCCCCAAGGTCAGTAACGGAGCTCCTAACCCGAGGAGAGAAATACATCAACATGGAGGAGGCAATGAGGACCACCCCCAGCTCTGAGAAATCACAACATAAGAGGTCGCACGAGCCAATTGCGCGACAAGATCATGCTCGGGGAAAGCAGAGGCTGGAAGGGTTGCCTAGGCCATTTACCCGGCTGAACACTTCAAAGTCCAACATCCTGATGGAGATCCGAGACATGAAAGATCTTAAATGGCCTCCTAGGCTGCGAACTCCCCCGGATACAAGGGACAAGAATAAGTACTGTGACTTTCACAGGGATCATGGGCACACTACGGACGAATGTATAATGTTGCAACGGGAGATCGAGGCATTGATCAAGAGGGGGTTTTTGAGGACATACGTCGGAAACGACAAACGTCCAAGGAACGATCACAACAAGGGCAGGGCATCAGGCCCAGAAGGAGGTGACAAACCCACTGCTGGTACGATCAACATCATAGTTGGAGGAATAGCTTCGGGGGGAGATTCGAACAGCAGAAGAAAACAGTATGCTCGGCAGCATAGGTCGGGCCCGCAAATCACTCCCCCCAACTTCGAAGACATCACCTTCGGGACGGAGGATTTGAAAGGCATAACATATCCTCATGACGATGCCTTGGTCATATCCGCCATAATAGCCAATTTCGAAGTCAAGAGGATATTTATAGACAGCGGGAGTGCTGCCAACGTATTGTCCCGAGAGGCCTACGAGAAGATGGGGATTTCTACCAACCAACTCAAGATGGTCAAGACCCTGCTCCAGGGATTCGGGGGCGGAACAATCATTCCGGAAGGGATAGTTGACCTTCCACTAACCTTGGGCGTGGATGAGAAGCAAGTAACGGAAATTACGTCTTTCCATGTGGCACAGGCCTCCGTACCATACAACGCCATTTTGGGAAGACCACTGCTCAATAAGATCAGGGCCATTGTATCCACATTCCACCTTGCCATGAAGTTCCCGACGAGTCGGGGCACAGGGGTTGTGCGCGGAGACCAAGCAGCAGCAAGAAGGTGTTATGTCGCAAGCATTCAGGGGTTAAGCACTGACGTCCTGCAACTAACAACACCTGAGCTCGAGCTCGAGCATCGGGATAGACTTGCACCGGTTGAAGATTTGGTAGAGGTCGAGCTCGGGCACGACAAAAAGGTCACCATAGGTCGGGATATTGACTCCTCTCTCAGAGACGAGCTCATCAAGTGTTTGTCCCGCAACATAGATGTATTTGCTTGGAGAGTGGAGGACATGCCAGGGATAGATCCCGAGGTCGTGGTTCATAGACTTAATGTGAGGCCCGACGCGAAACCGGTGAAGCAAAGGAAAAGACAATTCGCGAAGAGATTAACAAACTCATCAACGCTTAGTTCATCAGGGAGGTCCAGTATCCGGACTGGCTCGCCAATGTCGTTCTTGTTAAAAAAGCTAATGGTAAGTGGCGGGTATGTATCGATTTCACAGATCTCAATAAGGCATGCCCAAAGGACAGTTATCCTCTACCTCGGATCGACAATTTGGTGGACAGCACCGCAGGTCATAAGTTGTATAGTTTTCTTGATGCCTTCTCAGGGTATCACCAGATCCTCATGGCCGAAGAAGATCAAGAGAAGACGTCATTCATAGCTGACTCCGACATTTACTGCTATAAGGTCATACCCTTTGGCTTGAAGAATGCAGGGGCAACATATCAGAGGCTCATTAACAAAGTCTTTGCTGACCTAATCGGGAAGAACGTCGAGGCCTATGTCGATGACATGGTGGTTAAGAGTAAGCAGGAGAATGAACATATCGCCGACCTCGAGGAAGTGTTCTCTACCCTCCGAAGGTACAAGATGAAGCTAAACCCAACCAAGTGCGCTTTTGGGGTGGCATCAGGGAAGTTCTTGGGTTTCATGATCACTCACAGGGGAATTGAGGCCAATCCTGACAAGATACGCGCCTTGATATCCATGGAATCACCTAGGAGTAAAAGGGAGGTCCAGAAGTTGATAGGAAGGGTCGCCTCCTTGAACAGGTTCATGTCCAGGGCAGCCGATAGGTGTTTCCCCTTCTTCAAAGTCCTAAGAGGCAATCAAAACTTCAACTGGAATGAGGATTGTGAGAAAGCACTCCAGGAACTCAAACAGACGTTGGCCACTCCTCCAGTGCTCACTAAACCCGAGCCTGGGGACACGTTGTATCTATACATGGCGGTATCCCAGAACGCGGTGAGCGGTGTATTGGTGAAAGAGGTGAAGAAGGCTCAGCAACCAATCTACTATGTAAGCAAGGTATTGTTGGACGCGGAAACAAGGTACACTTTGGCAGAACAACTTGCCCTGGCATTGGTTGTGTCGGCTCGAAAGCTACGCCAATATTTTCAGGCACACCCCATTGTTGTGCTGACGGACCAGCCCCTCAGACAGATACTCCAAAAGCCGGATGTCTCGGGAAGATTGTTGAGATGGGCGATTGAGCTCGGCGAGTTTGACATAGAGTTCAAACCCCGACCTTCTATCAAAGGACATGTCCTAGCAGACTTCATCGCAGAACTTACCCCGAAGCCTCGGGGGCCGGGAGATATCCCGACCAGTGTGGCGGACATATGGGAGATATTTGTTGATGGAGCCTCCAACTCCTCGGGCTCGGGTGCAGGGGTCATCATCAACAGTCCGGATAAACTAACCGAAATTCATTGCGCACTCCGGTTTGACTTCGAAGCTACCAACAACGAGGCAGAATATGAGGATGTGGTCATTGCTCTTGAACTAGCTAAGGGCTTGGGAATTGAACGCGTCAAGCTCTTTAGCGATTCCCAACTTGTGGTGGGACAAGTTGAAGGGGCATTCGAAAGAAAGGACGACAAAATGAACATGTACTGCTTGAAAGTACATGACCTACGAAGGAAGTTCAAAGATTGTGAAATTCTGAAAATCGCCCGGGTTGATAACGGGAAGGCGGACGCGTTATCAATGCTCGTGTTCATGGGAGTAGACGGTCTTGACAAGACAGTTCACATCAAAACCGTAACAAGGCCAAGCATTAGTCAAGAACTTGCAGTCATGGATATCAATAATGAGCCATCCTGGATGGACCCCATAGTCGAATTTATAACTAACGGGAGCCTCCCCGATGATCCCAGAGAAGCTAGGAGCATCCGATCCAGAGCACCAATGTACTGCATGATCCAAGGAGTCCTCTTCCGTAGGAGCCTTACGCTTCCATATCTCAGATGCCTCAAGCCTTCCGAGTCAGCACAGGCCCTGAAGGAGGTTCATGAAGGAGTATGTGGGAATCATCAGGGGGCTAGGGCTCTTGCCTTCAAACTCATAAGGTATGGGTATTACTGGCCTACCATGAAGAGGGATGCCTCAGAGTATGTGAGAAAATGTGATAAGTGCCAAAGGTTTGGTAACGTCATCCACGCCCCCGCAGAAGAGCTCACGCCCATACACTGTTCGGCTCCCTTCGAACAATGGGGGGTGGACATCCTCGGGCCCTTTCCAATGGCAAGAGGACAAGTGAAGTTTGTGGCTGTAGCCGTAGAGTACTTTACCAAGTGGGCGGAAGCAGAGCCTTTGGCAACTATTTCAGAGCCCAGGCTAAGAACATTCGTTTGGAAGTCCATCATATGTAGGTTCGGGGTACCTAAAGTGCTCATAACGGATAATGGGAGACAATTTGATAATGCTCAGTTCGGGGGTTTTTGTACTGACCTTGGGATAGATCATCGCCTAACATCGGTCGCACACCCTCAAAGCAATGGATTGGCCGAAGTCACTAACAGGATTATATTGCAAGACCTCCGTACAAGGATCGAAGGCGCGTATGGTAACTGGCCTGACGAGTTACCCTCCATACTATGGACTTACAGGACCTCGCACAAGACGACCACCGGGGAAACCCCGTTTATGCTAGCCTTTGGGCTGGAGGCTACCATACCCCTTGAAGTTCACCTACCGTCACTAAGGCGTCTGGACCATGACTCCAGAGAGCATACCACCGAGCATCTCGACCTCTTGGAAGAAGTACGAGAACATGCCGCACTACGAGTCGCCTCCTACCAAAACAGAACAGCCAAATACTTCAACAGCAAAGTCAGGCCCCGAAGATTCAGGATGGGGGACCTAGTGCTCAGAAAGTCCGAGGCTGCCGGCCATGCCCCAGGAAAACTCGGACCAGCTTGGGAAGGACCCTTTGAAGTCATTCGACAGGTTCGGAAATGAGCATACAGCTTGAGGGATATTGCGGGAAGACCACTCCCGAGGACCTGGAATGCAGACAACCTCAAGGTATATCACAAGTAAAAGTCATGACCTTGTCCATTTTGCTATAAGTATTAGTTTGCTCTTAGTTCTTTGGCTTGCATGCCCTACGCACTTGCTCTATTTTGCTTTTCTGTTAGTTGGACTTTTTATCGGGCTTGCACGCCCTACGCATTTTTACTTTCAGTAATTTGTTCATCAAGGCCTATGAGCCCTTTCTTGCTCCAAAACATAGCAAGATTTATATGAAGTGACTATTGGGAACTCAACAAGAGCCCCCCCTTCCAAAAGTCCTGCCACGCGCAGGCACCTTCGAGACATGCTACGGGCATGATCTCCACAAAAGTCCTGCCACGCGCAGGCGCCTTCGAGA
Organism: Fraxinus excelsior; assembly: GCA_019097785.1. Lineage (NCBI taxonomy): Eukaryota > Viridiplantae > Streptophyta > Magnoliopsida > Lamiales > Oleaceae > Fraxinus > Fraxinus excelsior. The sequence continues at coordinate 724,187 of CM032628.1, read as the reverse complement.
CATGATACGAGCATGATCTCCAGAAAAGCCCCGCCAAGCCCGGGCACTTCACTCTTAAGCTCGACCAGTACAACACAAGTCTAGCGAAGTTCCACCAAAACAAGTTCTCGAGCTATACAGTCCTCGGGATATTCATTAATATCCAGAGGTACGATATCGTCGATCCTTGTCCTCGAGCTTATTATTAAAATTAGTAATTATGTTATCGTCAATAATTATGTTATCGTCGAGATCAGTTAAGTAATATGAGCATCCTCGAGATATTGACATACATGATTGACTGAATCCGACCACATTGTCATCGAGACATAAAAAACAAAATAAGGCTAAGCTTGCATAGATCGGGATAATTACATAACAAAAAACATTGTTCAAGCCCAGGTCGGGCAACAAAATAGAAAACAAAAACTAATCTAAATCGACCCCAGGGTCGTTGGCCGAGATCGGCTCGTCCTCATCGTCTTCGTCTTCGTCTCCCTCGACGTCGACGTCCTCTGTGGCTTCATCGGACTCTGACAGCTCGAGGTCCCCAGCAACATTGAGAATCCCTTTCAAGTCCTCGGGTTTAGCCTCCGGCCTCGAGAGCAGAAAGGATCGAGCCTCCTTCAGGGCGTGAAAGTATGAGCCCATAGCATATTCGCCCCTCAAGGTCTTGAACTCCTCAGACATTTTGAAGTCCTCGATGGCAAGATCCCGGGCTTTCATGAGCTTTCCCTCAAAATCCTTTTGGGAGCGCTCGAGCTCGAGCTTCAGCTCTTCGGCCTCATCTCGAAAAGAGCTCGCCTCATCCCGAGCTTTAAGGAGGTCTCCTTTGGCCGCGTCCCTCTGTTTCACGAGGAGTTCACGCTCGGCCTTCAGATCGGCAATCTCTTGTTCTCGAGCTTTAGATTCCTCCTGAAGGCGCGACCACCTCCTGACTCGTCGGCCCCTTTCAAGGCAAGTCCTCGAGCAATGCTCATGGCCTGCAAATACCAAATGTGCGGGCTGTTAGTCGAGCACATCAGTTGAAGTCAAACAACAACAAAAAAACCAACGAAAAATATCGAGCTCACCTTGGTCAGTAGGGTCTCGAGCATACCATCCTCGGGGCCGGAATCCCCACTGTATCTGTCTATGATGCCCGGGATGAGGTGGCATCGTTCTCGGTCTCCGGACGTCCCGGATGGTTGCGGAACGCCCTCCTCGTCAAGGTCGACGACGACGGTAGCTCGAGGCGTCGGGGGGTGGCTAGGAGCTCGAGTCGTTGCCGCACCCGGCGGACTTACAGGAACTCTCGAGGATTCGCCAGGGCCACTGGCAGGTTGCTCGTACCTAGAATCTCGAGGTCTCTTTTTCCCTTTCTTCTGACCCGGAGCCCGAGCCTGAGGGTCTTGTTCTTCTTGCTCACTGCTCGACGAAGGTCGCTCGGGTCAAAAGCCATACCTGCACCAATAACCACAAGGCATAAGCTCGAGCACGAGGAAACGAACATAATCAAAATAAGGCGCAGAGAGCAAAGTCCTACCCTCGAGGCCTTTCATCCCAGCTAGGTCGAGGATATCATCCCCGAGGATGTCGTCCATATCGTACACAAGAGGCTCGAGATTCTCTAGCATTTGCCTATCTCGCTCTAAAGACTCAAAATATGCCTGACCCTCACAAAAACTCGACGTGTCAGGGAACCCCCACTGAGGACTAAAGGGAAGGTCGACGTCTCTAGGAACGACGAAGAACCACTTGTCCTTCCACGTTAGATATAATCTAAAAAATGAAATTTTATTTGTATTTAAAAACATAAATAACTGAGAATGATATCTGATGTGGTCATTATTTTATACCCGAGCATGAGGACTTAGAAATGAATGTGCTCCGGATTATGAGGCTTCAGTCCTCGGGTTTTAGAGGTGATCGGGATACATGTCCCGAGGATATACCTGCTTGATCGCTCCAAAAGACACAACGGGAGTCCTCGGGCTTGCATGTGGTCGGGGTATTCACTTGGACTGCCCGTGATCAAACATCACCTGTCGTCATTCACTAGAATTCCTCTCCCTACAACAACGCACCATCGAAGGAATCCTAAGTCGCAAATGAGTCATCTCTTTGGAAACAATCCTAACAAGGTAAGACTCCTACCGGGTGTCCAATACCTGTTCCGGCAACCACTCCGAAAAATAAGGAGAGAAGTCCTACCTGAACTCCACTACCTACCACTATAAATATGCTACCCCTGTTCATTATTCAGGTACGCTTTTACACATATTTTCAGCATATATTTACTCTCTCTATTCTCTCTCTGACTTAAGCATCGGAGGGGCGACGAGGCCAACCCTCGACGCCTTTGTTTCAGGTACCGGAAGATCTCGTTCGTGCTCATTCTCGGTCGTCAAGCTCGGGAAGTCAACAGGTACGATTTTTGGGCAGCATCAATATCATTATTTAAATAAAAAAGGATATGATTTAAATACATACCTATTAATATAGAGGATGTTAAGTAGTATGATCACCACTAGCCGCATAAAAGGTACGAAGCATAAATTTCGGAGACTGAAATTAGTACTTGTTCATGGAGATAAAAAGAATACACGACTGATAAAAAAAGAGATTTCGACTGCAAGATTTTATAACAACGTTACAATTTTATTTTTTAACCATCAATGTAATACAAGTTCATAACTAATGTTCTTCCATACTTTCACAGGAATCATGTTGCCAATGTATAAAATTGTGAAAACCATTGTAATCTGTCTTTAGTTGAAATCTAAGTTGAAGTGAGAGAAATGAACAATAATTTGTAACGAAACATTCAATTCAATTTAATAAAATTGTTATCAATTTAATTGAAAGTGGCGATAAGAAATAAAAGAGCGTGAAATTAACACAATGTAAACAAATAACTTACCACGACTCCAATTCACAAGATTGTTTGATATTTTACACAACTTTCTAATCTTTTTAACTCCTGAAAAAAACCCAAACCATAAGCAATTATGATAATGCAATATTCAAAACACTAATAGCAAAAGGAACGTCTTTGACAATAGTTAGACGAAACTTTACAAACTTAGCAAAACTAATTAATGAATAAATTTTCATAACGTAAATACACACATAATATTTGGATGCAAATAACGTTAAAAGTTTTAGATTGGCCACATCTTGAAAGCTCCATAGAAGCATAAACCAAAATACATATAACAAATCATTGAACTCCACAAATATAGCCATAAAAAATCACTATTATCTCCCTAGTATGCCAAGTCTTTATTCCTTCATCTCTGAACACAAGACTATGACTTAGCAAACTGAAAAGATTGTAATAACTTAATAGAGAAAAATAGTTAACACGACCTATTGTAATAATTTGAGATCTAGAAATCACCAAAGAAGCATGCAAAAAACATTTCATGTAGCCATTTTCAAACTTATCGAGAATAGAACTTAATTTGTTGTTTTTCTAAAGGAAAATAACTCTTATACTCCTATTGTTTAAAAAGTGCAATCTTCCATGGAACTTAGTGAGCACACAATTTAGTTCAAACAAATAATAAATCCAAAATTCAGTTAAGCCATATACAAGTATCTTAACCATGTCTACACGAAATTCAGTAACAAAAAGTGGGTCTAACAACCATCATTCTCATATACTAAACTCACAAATTATCCACCGACAAAATATAAAGCTTTCAGGTACAAGAGATAGCTCATTTGATTTGAATTTTTCATAACATCATCTTTTTTTGCAAATCCATAATGACCCATCTGGATAAAAAAAAATAACTACATAAAACCAAGCTAACAAAATATACAAACCAAAATAGATATATCATTCGAAGAAATCAAAGAAATGGAGAAAAGAACAAGGACCCAAAATCTAGAGGAAAAAATGAAGAATAAGAATGCTATGTATTGAAGCGAAAAAGAGATAAAATAAATACATTTTGATGTAAGATAAGTAAAATTACTCATTCACACAGCAAATCCTAAAAATAGAGAAGCAAAAAATGAAGCTGCAGTTGGATTTTCAGAAACAAAGAAGTGAAAAGGCTAAACTGTAACCAAGAAACATGTTTTTACACGCGCGAACACACTATAAATGAAATGGAGAAATTAATTTCACTTACAGAAGATAAATAACAAAATACAAAATATTCACCAGCTAAAATCACTTCGATATTCAAGAAATGAAGAAATTACAACTTACGCTTGTAAAAAATAGATCTAAACTTCTACACAAATGTATGAAAATGATTGAGCGAGAGAGTTTTTAGGGTTTATTTGATACACAAATCGACTTTAAGCACAACTTATAAAGTCATTCTTTGGAGAAAGAAGATGAACAAAGAGACGAAGAAAGGATATATACGAATGGTTGGTTGGAAAAATGGTGGAGTAAAAATATGGGTGATTCTGACAAAGAATGGACGTGATTGTTGCATGTGAAGGTTGGTCCTTGGAGAGATGCGTGCTAAGTGCAGAAGATTTTTTTTTTCTGTAAGAAATCAAAACGACACTGTTTTCCTCCTTTATATTATTATTATTATTATTATTGTAGGATATAAATACATATTTTATGACATCAACGTGAGCTAATGATGATGCCTTATGAATAGTAACCAACTCTCTTAGAGACACAAATAAAGTCATTCTTTGGAAAAAGAAGAAGAACAGAAAGTTGAAGAAAGGAAACATACGAATGGTTGTTTGGAAAAATGGTAGAGTAAAGATATGGGTGATTCCGACAAAAGAATGGATGTGATTGTTGCGTGTGAAGTGTCGGTCCTTGAAGAGATGAGTGCTGGGTGCAGAAGAATTTTTTTTTGTTTGTAAAAAATCAAAATGACACCGTTTTCTCCTTTATATTATTATTATTATTATTGTAGGATATAAATACATATATATGACATCATTGTGAGTTAAGGATGATGCCTTATAAATAGTAACCAACTTTCCTCTTTCATATATTGTAGGGGAGTAATAATTTTTTATTTTTTTTTCACTTGTAAATGACTTTTAAGCTTAGCCAAACACGCTTAAGAAATCAACTACTGTACACTCCTCGGTCTATGGGTCACTTAACAAATATTCGCGACACGTGGCAATCATCGAGCAGTCAAACGACTTAATGGTAAAGTGCATGCTGTTTTTCGCGTATTGCGAAAACTCATCTGACCAACCCTCGAATTCCTTTTGAAAAATTTCAACCCTATTATCAAAACCCAATCCGTATTTTTATTGCAGCTATATTTAATGAAGGCAATGATTAAGCAGCAACAACGTTAATTATACACTATAGTCCAAAGCTCAGATTCGAAACCGAGCAGACGTTTAAACGATCGAAAATCGATGTCGTCGCCGGACATTACAGGAATCTTGGACAACTCGAGGGAGCTCGATCGGCTAAGGAAATTGCAAGAAGAAGTACTCCTCGAGATCAACAAGATGCACAAGAAGCTCCAATCAAGTGAGTCGCGCTATAAATTTACCAAACCCAATAAATGTGATTCGATTTATCTAACTTATTTATGTGACATTTTGGAAGTTTACGATGAAAAGGTTCTTTATTATTCTAGTGTACTCGGGATTGCTAAGAAGAATCAAACTTTAACTGAATTTATAACATTTATGTCACTGTTCACCAAGTGTAGTGGGGACAATCTGTAACTGATTGCTTAGGTTTCTATTAAAAGTTATAATCTGACCCAATTAGGCTTTATTTGTATTTGTCGAGCATTTCCAGAATTATGATAACAGCAAGTTATTCCAGGAGGTTTGTCAACATGGATGTGTGCATATGTTTCACATTGTAACTTCGTGTCAAATTAAGTATGAGATGCAATGCATCTAGCTTAACCACATTGGGAACTCATGTAACAATCAATTAGAGGACTAAGCTGTGTTATCTTATGGACCTAACATATGTCACATCCCTCACGACGCATAAGATTGAAAGATCCAAACCTTCTTCTTCGGAGCGGAAACGGACGTGGCCAAAACGGTGAAGGGGAGTGTAGATCTGGCATTTCTTACGGGTGTCTTTATGGAAAAATCGAAGAATAAATTCCGTTGATTCTGGAATGAAAGAGGATTTAAGGATTTACCCCTGAGAAAAAGATTTTTTCTTTTCACAATCTACTAGGGATTTCCACAGATTTGGTGTAACAAAACTTTATTCGTTTAGGTTGCCTGCTGGTATTTATATTGTATGCCTTGTTATTTTTATTTCATCAGTTTCCTTTGTTGATTCTTGAATGATTTGCTGAGATCCTCATCTCTTGGTTTCTTTAACAACATTTCTCAAATATGAACCATGAGGAAATAAAAGAAGAGGAGTTTGAACACCTTGGTGGCAGCCTGCAAAGATGTAATTTTTCTTGTATACTCTATGATTTTCATCTTCAACATAGAGTCTAGAGTTACCTATTGGATTTGAGGTGATAACTCGAATAGCATTCTTTCAGCCTTTGAGATGAGGGAGCTTTTAGTCAACCACTGTCCTTGGGCACCTTGATCAAAGAAAATACGTGTACTCCTTTTGTTTCTGTTCTCATATTTCTATTTTATCTGTTATCTACAATCATTCTCCAAAAGCAGAATGCTCTTGTTTTGCATTTCAATTTCTAAATTTTTTCTTTGGACACATGTATGTGTGGTCATAGCATCTAGTATCACAATTAACATAGCAGTATAATGCACATGCCCGCTCCCCCACCCCAACAGAAAAAAAATGGAAAATTAATGATCTTAGAGAATGCCATAAGGCCACAAGGGCTTTAGAGATCGTAACCAAATTGCTTAATTAGTTAAGCTTATCTATTAAATAGCTCATCTTCAGATGCACGTTTTCAACAATAAATGCAAGCTAGACAATGACGAGTCTTTAGTAGAAGTCATCCACTGTATTAAAGAACAGCTCAAGAGCTACCAGTACAAGTCAGCGGCAAGACTGACTTCTTTGCTGATTGTTGTAACATAAATCTCCAGAATTTGCTTCCCTTTGCTGGTGCATTGCCACTAATTTAAACCCAAATAGCCAACTGCCGTTATTATCTACCTTATCTTCACGATTTCAGTGCATTTGCACTCACACATAGAGTGGGTAAATCAATGTCACTCAAATATTAATTCAAAGACGTCCTATGTTATAGAAAACATTAGGTGGAGACATTTTTTTTGGCCCCTTCCAAAGGAAAGGCGGGCATGGTAGAGCTCAGCTGAGGGTTTGAGGCCCGCTTGAGCCATTGCAAGCTGGAATCATTATTCGAGCTATGGGTCAATACCGTAGCAGGAAACAGGGTTTCTCAAGCGTTCGCTTATCTTACTCTAGGGTAGCACTCTATGTAAAGAGAGTGGTTTCTGCTCTCGTAAGAAAATATGAGCTTCTCCATATGGTTTAATCATGTACGTGAAATTTTAATCTACTTAGGAAACTAGCACATAAATAACTATAGGCATTTTTGTATGAAATTTTAATTCTCCTTCGTTTCTCTTTCTCTTTTCTTCATTATATTAGGAACTTTGGATGCTATGACCATCGTGTGTTTCCAGAATATTTGATTGCAAAATTAGGGTTACTATCTTGTCTGCTGCCACATTTGCTTTTTCTTTTTCTTTCCTATTTGTGCAAGAAAAGATTTGCTTAGAATGGACATAAATGTTTACATATTTTCAGCAAATGATCATTCTTTCTCACTTGTTTATTAGAGAGTTCCACTTTGTTTTGACATTTTTTCCCTTTGCTTGTCCATACAGCTCCAGAGGTGGTCGAAAAGCCTGGTGATAATTCCCTTTCGAAGCTTAAGATGTTATATACTCAAGCCAAAGAGCTATCAGAGAGTGAAGTAAAGTACGTTTGCTACATACTCTTTGGCATTCCCTTCATTTTTCTATAGTTTGAACACCTACCCCCAATTTAATTCTGAAGTTGGATATTCTTCTGAAGTTCGTCTCATTCTTTTTCGAGATATACTTGTTAAGGTTATTGCATTTGGTCTCTTAATTTTATAAAAATCATACATGGCTCAAATGGATACATATTTGTTCTGACATAAGATGTTTCTTTATTTGACTGCAGCATTTCCAATCTATTGTTAGGGCAACTAGATACATTGATGCCTTCTGGAACTCCGGGGCAACACCGAAAAAGGCTAGGTTTGTGCCTGCCAAGCAATCATTGTTTAACAGAAGTACTGGTGCTGTATTTAAGCTACAGAAAATTTTACTGCTGTACACCATAAAAATGAGTTAGAAATTTGTTTCTTGGTCATCTATTTACCTTTTTTTTTTTAATTTCTATTCCCGGCCTCTTTCTTCTGTCCTCCTTTGAAAGATGTATATTTGGAGAAGAGTTTCAATCTTTAATTAAGACTGAAACTTAATGAAGGAAACAGAATGAGATGCATATGAATTACAGTTATAGCATGGACCACCTCTATTATTAATTATTGTTTTTAATTAGATTAAAGTTAGGAACAGGATCTAGACTTGAACGCATTTAGTCTACATCTAAGCGAATATGCTACTGCTTAAGTTTCCTTTATGGTAGTTTATTTTCTGTAACTTTATCCTCTATTTGTAAATATTTAATTTTGATTTTGGATAAACAGCAGAAGGCAATGAGCAGAAAAAGAAGCGAATGAAGGCCGACTCTGAAATCACGAGACTTTCTCCTTCTTTGCGGAATCCCCAAGATTCTTTTGCTAATTTGAAAGGTGAACAGGTAAGTTTTCAACTGCACGAGAATAATACACTCTCTTTGAATCCACTTCCAGTGATAACATGCTAGTTTCTTTATTTTGGAGAGTTTTAATTTGAAGCTTCTGTATTTTTCAGGTAGCAGCAAGGGTTAGACAAGAGGAGGCTGAAAAAGATGAATGGGTCATAGTTAAAGTGATCCATTTTGACAAGGAAACAGGAGAGTAAGTGTACTGCATACCACCTCAGTAGATAAATATTTTATATCCGTATGAAAAAGAAATGACAAAACTCAGATGGTAAATAAGATGGAAATGAAAAGAATATGGAGATTAAACTTTGTTTCATATAATGCATCCGATTTACATCTTATGAATGCATTTCTTCATAGATTTGAAGTTCTAGATGAGGAACCCGGTGATGATGAGGAAAGCAGTGAGCAGAAGTATGTGTTTTCTTCTCCTTATCTGTAGAACAACATCTGCTTTACTAAATGTTTAACTATGTTATCTTGTGTAAATTTTACAAGTGTTTGTCGGTTTGGATATTTGTGCTGGTTCTATGTCAATTTAAGAATTCTTTTTTGAGCTTCTTTTTCGAATCTTCAAAAATATGTTTCTACTTTTCTTTCTTTTTCCTTTTTGTCTTACTAAAGAAGGCGATGCTTTCAATTTTGACATGGCAATGCATGCTTGGAACACTTCACATCCAATTTGAACTATAAAAGTTTTTATTTCTGGTGATAGTTAAAATTGGCTTGCAATGTGTTGCAATTGTGCTTTCTGACTATTGCTGCATGACTCAAGTGGTAGTTCTCTATTATGATAACATAGTTTAAAGAGTAAAGGTTTCACAATACCTGAGCCTAAGGTATATCTATTGGCTTTCACTAAGTCCTTTGATTTGGATTAAAATCAAATTGAAATTTCTAATCAAAGTCAACAATTAATTTTAATACACATTTCATCAAATTTTATGAAAATCTGCTAAATATCTAATTTTAATCTACGCTAAACAGGGGATAAGTAAAATAATTTCATCAATAATTATGTTTGCACAACATAACTTAGCTAGACATATCAATACTTTAATTTATTGCCTTGTGTGTTTTTGTTTCAAAATTCCCGTCCATCTTTCAGAGGCCAAATCCCAATGAAATCACCTAATTAATTTTCTGGGAAATTCGGGCAGCTTCAAAGTGTTGCATTCCTCTCCTTTAATCTCTTTTCTATTGTAAAATTCACCATTCAGTTAGCTTTACCAATCAAGTGTCTAATTTCCATTCGCTTCCTATCATTTTGTAATATGTAATATTTGGAATTCCAAATTCTAATTCTCAGAGTGTGTTTGAGCCACATTATTTTAAAATAATGTATTTTAGAATAGTAGATTGATGGAGAATGTGTGGTTGAAATAGAAGGAAAAGTAATTGATGTGATGAAAAATATTATTTTATTGAAAATTGTGTGGTTGAAAATGAGTAGAAGAATGAAAATGAAAATTTTAATGTATACCAAACAGGGGCTTAGATGATAATTTATTAGCTCCATGGCTTTTAAGACCACCTGTTTTCATGGTCCATTTATGATGTTTTGACAATCCTTCAGTCTAATGTATTACGTTCGTTCAATTGATTAATGTTGTCTTTTCCTCGTGTTCTCTATATGCTTTCAGACAGTACAAGTTACCCATGTCATATATCATACCTTTTCCTAAGCGGAGTGATCTCATCAATGCTCAAGATTTTCCTCTGGGAAAACATGTTTTGGCAGTCTATCCAGGAACCACTGCACTGTACAAGGCAACTGTAGTCCAAACCCGTAAGGTATATGATACGAATCACTTTGTGCACAAACATAAATCAAAGTGAAACTCAAATACCTCATTACTACTTTGTGTATACATAAATCAAAGTAAAACTAACCGTTGTCTGCATATGCATGTAATGCAATGTTCCCGATTTTGCCAATCTCTAGAAGAAGACGGATGAGTAAGTAGCATTACCTCTAATTTTTTAATTATTTTGCAGGACTTTTTAATTATCTACAGTTAGTGCATATTTGGTACTAGTATTGGACACGATGAACAAGATTTGTACCTTTTTTTTTTCTTTTTAATATCGTCCAATACTTTCTAATTTAACATACCAAACATGCCACTTTTGAACTAGTTGTGTAATTTCAACCAAGAGGACACTCACTCGTTTCAATATAATGAAATGAAAGCAATCGTCCGTGATTTCTAGTTGTGAAATTCTTTGGGTTGTCTAATTAATTCTTTAAATTTGGATTTAACAGTTATGTTTTGGAATTTGACGACGACGAGGAGGAAGGATGTTTGCCTCGACGGGAGGTACCATACCATAGGGTGGTTCCTCTTCCGCAAGGATACCGCCAGTGAATCTGTCTTATCTAAATTCTGCATTTATACAACGTTACAATGTTCGATACTTCCAACTTTTTTTCCTCTATTGTGGTTCGCATATTACAGATTTATCAGTTTACACGTCGTTTCAAAACTTGATGCCAGATAAATATTTTTGACTGTTAATAGATAAATTAGTTCAAGGATTCACGCTTGCTTATGGCATGCTCTTTTGATGGAGATTGGTAGATCCGATAACGAACCATTGACTATACGGTTCGCAAACCAATGATTTGCTGCTTCAGAATAGTGTACACCATCCCAGCTAATGACTGTAGAAGGATTTGAACATGAACCAGCAAAAATTTCGCTACCATTTACAGTTCCTTTATTTCCACACCATACATCATACCCGATTCCATGATAACCACAGCAGATTTTGAAGGGGTCCTCGTATCCTGAAATCAACAAAAAAAAAAAGTTTTCGGACTCGTTAAAATCTCTTGATCATACCATTTTTACGAGTGAATTGCCTATTTAGTCACTGAACTTTCAGCCATGCACGCAAGAGGTTACTGAACTTTCAAAATAACGCAACTAGTCACTGAGCAAATGGCCATTGATAAATTTGATGAAATTTTCACGTGGCAACTGACGTGGGGAGACAATTCAATGAATTTAGCAGCCACTTCCTCAAATTGCTACACGTGTGGAAATTTTAGCTTATCAAACATGTTTTTTTAAAAAAAAAAAAAAAAGAAGTGGCAGAATTTAATAAACCCGTCTCTCTCTCCCAAATCTTTTTGTAAATAAATAAATTTTTAAATTTCAATTTCTCTTTGGAATGATAAAATAATATTCTTTAATAAAAAATATAATAGGAATTTCTATAAATTTAAACTAAACATGAAAACATAACCACAAATTAAATAATTATTTTTGAACAAATGAAATTGAATAATAATTTAAAGAAAAAAAATGAACTTAATATTTTATCTCTTTGATCCCTCTTGATAGTCTGTATCACCATCCGTCACAGTTTCAATTGACTCGAACTACTGAATATAAATTGTGTATAAAAATTGCATGTATTTTATTGAGATATTTTTAAATATTCACTCTTACAAAATTTTTAAAGGTTAGTTTGGGTCAATTGGAACTGTGACGGATGGTGATGTAGACTGTCAAGAGAGATCAAAGAAATAAAATATTAAGTTCATTTTTTTCTTTAACTTATTATACGGTTTTATTTGTTCAAAAAAAATCATTTAATTTGTGGTTATGTTTTCATACTTAGTTTAAATTTATAGAAATTCCGTTATATTTTTTTATTAAAGAATATTATTTTATCGTTTCGCAAAGAAATTGAAATTTAAAAATTTATTTATTTACAAAAAAATTTGGGAGAGAGAGACGTGTTTATTAGATTTTGCCACTTTTTTTTTGTTTAAACGTGTTTGACAAGCTGGAATTTCTACGCGTGTAGCAACTTTGAGGATGTGGCTAGATTCATTGAGTTGTCTCTTCACGTCAGCTGCCACGTGGAAATTCCGTCCAATTTATTAACGGTCGTTTGCTCTGTGACTTCTGGGATGACGAATTGTAAAGTTTAGTGACTAGTTGCATTATTTTGAAGGTTGAATGACCCCTTGCGTGCATGACTGAAAGTTCAGTGACTAAATATGCAATTCACTCCCATTTTCACTGACAAATACAGTAAAGGTACATTGATTACCTTGATTCTTCGCGTTGGAGATTAACTCATACTTCGCACTGTACATATCAACATAGATTATTGCGGCTTCAGAAAGCTCGATCCTCAGTTTGATAATCTCATCCTTGAGCTGTTTGTTGAGCCCTATGGCTACGTCGTTTTGATTCTTGACACAACCGTGTTCGTCAAGATACCCGGGCACAGGGTCTTGGACTTTAACAATGGCTACTGGTAAACAGCCAATTGGACCAGTATTGTGTATCCAGATTGTCCTTGCCCCTCTTTGATACAGATTCTGCAGCCATATATACGAACATCATGATTTTTTGATGATAAAAAATGGAAGAGGAAAAGACGGAATGAAATTAGGATTGCAACTTACTCGGACTTGTGCTATGAACTGGCTTGCTATTTTGGGTATGGCTGCTTGCTGAAGTTCGAAGCTCAACTTTCTAATGCCAGCAGCAACGTCATTTTGTCCTATATCGAGTGTAAAAAGAGCCTTTGAGAAATCCTCGGGCTTTGGTAACCTGCTTCTTTTGGACAATTCCTTGTCTTAAAATTCACAAAAAGAAGTACTAATGTCAGAAGTTTAAATAAACACTGATTGGCATATGTTTCGTATGTAGTACTGATCTGTCCATATTACAAAATTTATTACTGAAAGAGTTGAAATTTGGGGTGACCTTGATCGTAGAAATAAGCTGTTCTTTCTTTAAACTGAGTATAGTGTTCCACTTGGATTTCAAGATTGAAAGGGCTGACCCCAGTTTCAAACCATGATTCATTTGGTCTCATAGTGGTTGCACCCCCTGTTGCAAAGTTTGCACCGTGACTGAAATTGGTTCCAATAGAGTCCAGGTTGCACTCAAATATGGTAACCCCAGGTGGTCAGCTTCATCACAAGAAGAATTTCCAATATATTTGATCATTAGAACTAACAAAAATAAGTGAAAAAAATGGTTCTTCATCTTTAAATTATATATTTTTTCATACCAATGAAGTCGATGATCAAACGACCATCAGAGGCTCTTCCGGCTGGCCTGTGGAAGTACGTCTCACCAGAAGGTGACCCTGCCGGATAAAATGCTGCAGAAATCCCTCCCGTGTCTGAATTTGAATCGCCAAAATTGTATATTGCAGGGTAATGACAATCGATTGAATTTTCATCAGCATTTGCTATTAAATAAGTCGATAAAACTAAAATCGAAATGCCAAAAAATGATCTCAAGGACTCCATATTGTAATTTATTTGTTTTGCAGAAAACCTATGAATAACATCAAATATATATAGAGAGATTAGACATTTATTACAGCAATCTAGTAAGTTTGTTCTTAAAGGAGGTGAAAAGGAGAGTGACATGTTTTAAATTTCAAACATGTGCATCCACTAACTGATTATATTTTTAGGACTTTACCATTTGTACATCATGCTTGACACTTGCATAATTGTCAAAAATTGATTGGATGGAAAAATAGTTTTTTTTTTAACTGTCAAATCACAGTTTGCCACGTGAGCGAATTTAAACAAGGGTGTACACCAAAGTGTACCCCAAGTATGATTGATATTTTTTATTATATGAAATATGAATAACTCCATTTTGTAATGCTCATGCAGTTTTCAAAAAATTTATTATTGGGAAGAATATTTCCTGCCTATAATCAAATAATTATTGTTGGCGTTTGACGAAATTTAACAAAAATAACGTCAGATTTCACAGGTTTATACTTCTCCATGCGATACCATTGAAAAAAAAAAAAAAAGTAGTTTCTTTTTCTCATCATAGTAACTTTAATTGTGAAATGAAACAATGGTTCCACTAAAGAAGTTTGGTTTCATACTCATCGTTCACTAAGAAAAAGAAATAATATCTCATCCGTAGTGCCACAGTCCATCGGCAACAAACAGTGCGATAATTAACAATAGAAATACGCTCTTGTTTGGATGGACGAAGGTCGTTAATTCAAATCTTGCATGTCTGGTCGTTGACTGAGGAGGGAGCATATCATTTTTCCTAACCGCTCAAGGTTTTAGATGAAACAGTTCGATGGTCGATGCGCATAGTTCAGAATGATATGTTAAAAGTTCAACCTGAAATAATTAAGCAAATTTACAGTGGGTAGCACACAGTAGTAATCTATAATTCTTAAAGCTCACCTACAATATCCATTAAATCAAGTTTTGATTGTTGTAGTCAAATCAAGATTCAAAAAGTTGAGTTTAGCCACACCACACTTAGCCACTTTTTGGTTTGGATAAAAAATAGATTTTTAAAAGTTGGTGAAATATTTGGTTGGAAGTTGATAAAAATTGTGGGTTTCATGAAATATGTGATTAAAAATGAATATGGACTTAATTTTATGCGGTGGTATTAAGTTAAACTCGACTACCCTATTATTGTTTATCAACACTTCATCTTGGTACACTGGACTGGATTGGACGACAATATGCAGTATTATACAAGAGTATTAACTTGACCGTCATTGCTGCCTTCTAATATGTGATATTAGGAATTCCAAATTTTAGTTCTTAGGGGATAATTTGTTAAATCCATTCTTTCAAGACCACCTGTTTCATGGTCCATTTCTTAGTCTGATGCTTATGACTGTTGCAAAGTTTGCACCACTCATGTACATTTGCTCAGTTCACTAAGATCCTAGTTGTGATATTTTTTGAGTAATCTAATTTATTCGTGAAATTTGGATTTTGCGGTTGTATTTTGGAATTTCACGACGATGAGGAGGAAGGATCTTTGCCTCAACAGTTGGTACCATTTCATACGGTGGTTCCTCTTCCACAAGGAAACCGCTAGTGAATCTGTCTGTATCTAAAGTCTGTATGTATACCTTGTTGTGATGATCGATACTTCAACTTGTTTTCATGTATCGTGGTTCAAGTTATCACAGATTTATCAGTTTATACATCGTTTCCAGAACTAATGATGGTTCAATACTGGATCACAGATAAATTTTATTTACTGTTAATAGGTAAAATAGTTCAAGGATTCACATTTGCCTTTGGCGTGCTCTTTTGATGGAGATTGGTGGATCCGATAATGAACCAATGACTGTACGGTTTGCAATCCAATGATATGCTGCTTCAGAATTGTGTACACCATCCCAGCTAATGGCCATAGAAGGATTTGCACATGAACCATCATAAACTTTACTACCATTTACAGTTCCTTTATTTCCACACCATACACCATACCCAATTCCATGATGACCACAGCAGATTTTGAAGGGGTCCTCAAATCTTGAAATGAACACGAAAAAAATTATGGTTTCGTTAAAATCTTTCCATTGTTACCATTTTTACCTACAAATACTATAAACATATGTTGATTACCTAGATTCTTTGCTTTGGAGATCAACTCATACTTCACGCTGTACATATCAACATAGATTATTGTGGCTTCAGAAAGATCAACCCTTAGTTTAATAATCTCATCCTCGAGCTTTTTGTTGAGCCCTATGGCTACGTCGTTTTGATTCTTGATACAACCATGTTCATCAAAATACCCAGGCAAGCGGTCTTGAACTTTAGCAATGGTTATTGGTTAATAGCCAATTGGACCTGTATTGTGTATCCAGATTGTCCTTGCCCCCCCTATTTGCTATTTGTACAGAATCTGTAGCCACATATTTATGATCATCTTCATCATTTGATGATGGAAGAACGAAATTTGTATTTCAACTTACTCGGACTTGTGCTATAAACTGGCTGACTATTTTGGGTATGGCGGCTTGCTGAAGTTCTAAACTCAACTTTCGAATGCCAGCAACAACATCGTTTTGTCCTATATTGAGAAGAAAAGAGCCCTTGAGAAATCCTCAGGGTTTGGGGCCTACTTCTTTGGGACAATTTTCTTAAAATCACAAACATAGACTCGTGTCAAAAGTATATGAAAACATAGATTGGCATTTGTTTAATATTCAGCACTAGACGAACGGGCTGGGCACTTTAGTATTATCCAGTGTCGTCAAGTACACATTACCTAGCTTACTACCGGGAATTGGAAAATTTTGAGGAATTGAAATTTGGGATGACCTTGATTGTACAAATAAGCCGTTCTATGTTTAAACTGAATATACTGCTCAACTTGGATTTCAAGATTGAAAGGGCTGGCCCAAGTCTCGAACCATGTTTCATTTGGTCTCATAATGGTTGCACCCGATGTTGCAAAGTTTGCACCATGACTGAAATTGGTTCCAATGGAGTTCAAGTATGCACTCAGATATGGTAACCTCGGGTGATCAGCTTCATCACAACAAGAACTCCCAGTATATTTTGATCGTTAGAACTGACAAAAATATAACAAGTGATCAAAAACTGGTTTTTTATCTTGAAATTATATTTTCTTTCTTATCAATGAAGTCAATGATCAGACGGCTACCAGATAAAATGCTGTTGAAATCCCTCTGGTGTCTGAATTTGAATCACCAAAGTTGTAAATTTCATGGAAATGACAATCGGCCATATTTTCATCAGCATTTGCTATTAAAATAGCATATAAAACTAAAATCCGAAGGCCAAAAATGTTCTTAAGGATGTTACAATAATTATTTCATCCAAAAAACATAAAAAATAGCATGAATTATATAGAGAGACATAAGCTGCATACATTTGATGGAAGGAAGGTGAATCATCATTTATTACAGCAACCTACTGAGCTGACTATTATTCCTAAAGAGGTGAAAAGGAAAGTGATATCAAGTGAGTAATAATCTACTAAGCACAGTTACTTATCTGACATATCACGTCATTTTATTGGTGGATAAGTTTATGGTAGGTCCCACAAATTAAATTAGATTTGTTGAATTGACATGCTGCACTTATCCATTAATGGATTATAATTCCATTTTGTAATTCTCATACAGTTTCAACAATTAATTAATTATGATTTGCTCTATTAGATTGAATCCATCATCCATTTCCTTTGTCAATTAATTGAGATATTTTGTTATCTGTGGTTTGAGGCATAGACAATGGTCTTTTTTTTTTTTTAAATAAAAATAAAAATAAATAAATAGTCTAAAAAAGCTGAAACTCATGACAAACAAAAAAAGTACACCGTTCAAACTGAAAACCAAGTGTCATCCTCTTTTTAAGTATGTTCGACAAAATAAGTTCGGTTTCATAATCATCGTTCACTTAGAAAAAGTAATATTATCTATATTCCATACACAACGAGCAGTGTGGTAATTAGCAATAGAAATGCTCTCGTTAAATGAGTTGATTTAATATAATACGATTAGATAAATGTCAGTAGTTCAAGTCCAACTGTTATTCATTTAACTACTTTGAGGGATGAGGAATGAGTACACGTGAGGGAGTGCATTGTTTTTCTTCTCGCTTGAGATTTTAGACGAGATATTGATCACTAACCCATAATGGACGCCTACATTTCCATTAAATTGAGTTTGATTGGTGTAGTCAAATCAAGATTCACAAATTTGAGTATAGCCACACTTGATGACACAGAGCATAACTTGAACATGGAGGGCCTATTTTAAGGAAGATTTCTATGTAAGGCTCAAACAAATAGTGCTTGGGGGTAGACTTTGGGACTTGATCCTAGGTCGTATATGGCTAGATTATTGTAACGACACGATCTTGCGCCGCAGTCGTTATCATATCATATAATCATATGTACTATCCACTTTGGGAGAGCATAGACCCATCTTATCCCTCACGGCTTTCTGACGCGTCCCCAGAATTTGAACCCAAGACCTCCATCATATGGGAGGCTTAAGTTGAATCCTAGTACCAATTGGGTTGTCTGATCCTGGCGCTTCGATTTCTGCAAGCTCACTTATTCCTTTCTCCGTTGTTCCCATCAATGGGTCAATCCCATGCCCCCCAATTGTGCCTAGTGGTGGCTATTGAACCGAAGAAAGTGAGTAAAGAACGATCTCATCCCTTGCTCAGTCAGTAGTCAGTCCAAAGGAATCAAGTAGTTCGATTGACGTAGCCGGTTATCGAATAGACACGGAAGGAACTTCCCTCACTGCACGAGCTTGGCTCATCGCATCTCTCAATCGGGTGGAAAGCCTAGAAGCTGGGCCCGAGATTTAGACCTTGAACTTCCTGTTGATGAGTATATTGATGATTTGGGGGAAGAATCTTTCAGTGACTGCTTTGGGGCAAAGTCTTCTTTTGGTGGCTGTTCATGAATATGAGACAAAGCTTGCCGTCAATATTAGAAATGACCTCTTTGATGGGGCATTACTAGTGTTAGCGACGAAGGCATTGTTTGCAAGAGAGGGTTGCCTAGTTAAGATACGAACATGAGGCATGCCACTCATAGTATAAAATTGGTATTAGGATTCAACTTAAATCTCCCATATGATGGTCTTGTGTTCAAATCTTGGGGACGCGTCAGAAAGCCGTGAAGGGTAAGATGTGTCTATGCTCTCCCAAAACGGACAGTACATATGATATGATAACGACTGCGACGCAAGGTCGGGTCGTTACATTATACTTTTCCTATAACTATAGTTGGAGGTCTCGTGTTCAATTCTGCGAGAAGAATGATCACTTGAATTTGAGAGAGCCTATTTTGTAATGTAATCTTCCACATAAAGCCTAGAGAAATAGTGCTTTAGGTGGATTTTGAGACTTAATCCTTAAGTGAACATGGTTTGATTGTGCTCCTTCTAATAGCTATAGATTGTTGGAAAATTTTCATGTATGTAGTGACGAACAACGCTGGGAAATACTTCAAATTACCTTTAAAATTCTGTGGAAATTTGACAGAGTAACGATAGGAAATGAACTCCAAATAAATCCTCAAAATGTGCAGTATAGCAACAATAATATCAAAGTCGAGGCAAGTATTGAACACTTTGTCCTTAAGTTGAATTTGTCACGCAACGATGCCTACGGTTTATGGCAATCAACTCTCAAAACACAACGATTATCTTCTTATGTGAGTAGCACTACAACACACAAGGAACAGAGAACCAGAACTTGGTTTACGAACTCTGGTATGCAAAGTGAAGAAAATAAGAATTTATGCAACAAGAATGCAAGAATTTGGTTGAGAAATGAGAGAAAATGAATGCTATATGATTGCATATCATTGGTGTGAAGATTGGGACATCCCTAGGGTCCTATTTATAGATGTTGAAGGGTTGTGGATGAAGTAGTGCGAGCCAAAACACAATAGTCGCGCGTTTCCAGATTTTCGCCTACTATCCGCTCGCTACGTTGCTCGAGCGACACTAATAGTGAGCCTGTCGCTCGCGGTTCACTCAGGCATTGTTTGGGCGAAAGTGATACTATCACTCGAGCGGCATTGTCATATGATTTTCCACCTTTTTCTTTCTAAATTTGGACCACAATTTCTCATTCATCCCAAATTAGTTTTGAGACACTAGTTTATACACGAACGGGTCAATCCCCATTCTTTCGGGGGCTTCGCCTCCCGAGCCCCCCATTTTGAAGCAGCAAATAACAAATAAACGGGTTACATTTTGGCCGAGGTTGACATGAAGTCACACTTTCCAATGCTTGGTTTTTGATTCTTAACCAATATTTCTCGTGTTTTAAACCAATTTCCAACATAGATTTCGAAAAAAGTGGTTGCATCTCCATACATCACTTAATTTTTTGCGATGGTGTTAAGTTAAACGCAACTTTTCTATTATTTCTACTTCATTTTGGTGCGTTGGATTGGATGAACTTAGACAGTTCTATAGAGCCTGCCTAATGCCTCGTGCTTGCATTGCATCTTCTCAAACAGTTGGTGTTCTAAACAACAAAGTAATAATTCTATTAATTCGATTTGAAGGCTAATTGGTTTTCAAGCTCCTTACAACATGCACTTCTGAAAATTCGAACAGTACAAACATTACTTCGACAACGTTTTACATCTTGTGCTTAAGACAAGCATGGTCAATCGGTTTTGGAGGATCAGAAAAGGAGCCATTCAGAATATTATCGGCAATCCAATGATTTGCTGCCTGAGAATAATGAACTCCATCCCAGCTAATATATGTCGATGGAGAGCTGCAGGAACCACCAAAAATCTCGGTGTTATTTATGATTGATCTTTGTCCACACCAAACATTAATGGTTTTCTCGTGATGCCCACAACAGATTTTTGAGGGATCCATGAATCCTGCACAAAATAGTAGCATAAGACCATTTTTAAAAAGTAGCTGATACTAATGTTGTAACTGAAGAGAGACACACAAATGATGTTTTATTCTTTTGTTTCTTTTTTTTTCTTGGCCAATCGACAACTTCTGAGAATTACTGACCATAGTACTTGGCTTTGCGGATTAAGTGATATTTTGCGGTGTAGGTGTCAACATAGAC
Organism: Fraxinus excelsior; assembly: GCA_019097785.1. Lineage (NCBI taxonomy): Eukaryota > Viridiplantae > Streptophyta > Magnoliopsida > Lamiales > Oleaceae > Fraxinus > Fraxinus excelsior. Next base: position 703,110 of record CM032628.1, on the reverse strand, counting down.
CAGTGCAGCATGTGGAAGCTCTTGCCTGAGTTTCGTTACTCGGGTTTTAAGTTGTCGGTTGAACTCAATAGCCATTTTATTTTGAGCCTTGATGCAGCCGTATTTGTCAAGAAAACCAGGCTTTGGGTTTTGGATGTAAAATGCTGCTGCTGGTAAGCAACCAATTGGTCCAGTATTATGTATCCAGAATGCCCTTGCCCCTCGTTGATACAAATGCTGTAAATCACACTCAACATTTAGTAAATATTGGAATAAAAAGGAATACGAAAAACCAATTTCAAAGATGAACTTACTGTAACTGCCATAGCAAATTGATTAACAATGTTCGGAATTGCAGCTTTAAGTTGTACAGCACTAAGCTTTCCAAAACCAGCAGCAAGGTCATTTTGACCAATATCAAATGTGTAGAGAGCCCTTGAAAATTCCCGAGGTCGAGGAAGTTTATTCATGTCGCATGGATTTTTATCTGAAAATATATTGAAGAAAAATGTTATTTATCAAGATCAAGTAGTGGGAATTCATATTCCAGTTGGTATCGATGGTTACTGAAATCACCCTGACGATAAAGTTCACTAGTCCTCTCTTTGAATTGATCAAAATGAGCGATTTGGATATCCAATGAAAAGGGACTTAAACCATTCTCAAATATGGATTCGTTCTGCCTTCGGATGGTTGATCCTCCGCTAGCAAAATTTGCACCATGTCGATAATTTGCGCCAATGGAATCCAGATATGAACTCAAATGTGGCATTCCCAAGTGCTCAGCTGTGTAATATAGTTGAATCAATATACTTATATCGCTGCTTGATACAACAATTACGGCATGGTGGGTAAGGAGAATTAGACAATACTAAAAAAAACTGTAGGATTAGTTTTTTACCGATGAAGTCTATGATAAGACGACCATCAGAAGCCCTCCCTGCAGGCCTTTGGAAGAAACTTTGGCCATAGGGTGGCGGAATGGGTCCAAATGTTGCCGATGCTCCACCAGTATCTGAATTCGAGTCACCAAAGTTGTACATTGCCGGGAAATCACATGGTGGCACTGCATGGATCCATGTTTCTTCGGCACCCCTGACCCAGGCTAGTGAAAGTACAAGTGTAAAAAACACCGCTCTTGCATACTCCATTCTTCTTTGTAGAAATCACTTAGTTTTAATTATGAAGTCCAAAAAACTAACCCTTCTCTTTTATAGTGGAACGTAATGGCATGTTTGGTATTTATAATTGAACATGAGTGACGTGTTGTTGTTTGTCCTTTCAGTTCAACGTATCAAATACGTCGAATAAGGCTATAAATTAATGTGAATGACAATATGACAAAAATTGGAAAAATGTAGAAATATTTCATGCAAACCATGTGTGATAAGGTTGCACTTTTGGCTTCAGTTTCTACTTTCTAGTTTTCAAAGAAAGAAGCTAGACATATATTCCTGCAGAACATTGTTCTTTTCCACTGCTTTTGAATTGTATGGATCATTCAAATTTCAAATAGTGTAGATGAAGAAATCATATTAATGGTTTATTCAATAATCTATTACTCGACCTCTAGTTAATTAGAAATAATATTGAACAATCAACCTTTTTTTTTTTTTTTTTTGTGAAAGAGAGATTTTCTCCACCGGGGTCGAGAAAAAAATATATATGCAATTCCTATTTATACGAGCACACAAAAGAACTTGTTTCAAGTTATTTCAAAACAGTAGCGTGCGTTCAATTTTTTTACTATCGAGACATGCGAAATGAGCGCTTTAAATTCTATTGTATAATATCAACTTTAGCATGTCCTATATCTTAAAGTATTGTTGGTTGTTAGAAAATTTTGATGCAAAAACTATGATTAAGGTGTGAATAATATTTCAAGGTGTAAAATACTTCTCGGGGAGATCATATTCTCGTTAATCAAGCAGTTGCTTCAGATAGATAAATGCACGCGCCTCGTTAAACCTAACAAGATTAAGAATTTCAAGGTGCAATCGGGATTTGAATTTAATCCTCTGTTTGTTTCCAATTATTTCAACAATAAAATGAGTTTTTGGATCTTTTTTTAAATAATGGGGCCCACAAAGACACAAAATGGTCAACTATTCCAACGGTAGAAATTCTTATTATTAGTGGAGACAAACAGAGACTAAAGGAAGTTGGTCTAAGATAACCTCTCATAAACTCTTTTACAATAGACGAAAACATAAGCAGAAGTCTCGTCAAACGAACACTTATCTCATAAGCAACTTTTGACATTTTAAGAGTGCTGCCAAATATGCCTTAAGTAGGTGAAATAGACTAATAAAATATCGTGAGTCGATATTCCGAGTCTCAAGTAAATCGCTCTTTAAGATTCGACTACTTTGATCAGAGCCGAACTTTGCCCTAGGTAACTTCTCTCCCCTATCTCACACAAATTGCCGAACTTGATGGGGAAGGAAACCAAGGTAAAGGAAGGTCAAAACTTGCTGGGCTTGCCGACTTTCAAGCCACTGGACAATGGGCGCTTCAAATGCGTGGAGACAGGCCATGAGCTGCTGGCGCACGCCCGGGACTCTTATGCCCAAAGCAAGCACTGTAGATTAGGCCTAATCGACTCCGCCCTTGCCAAAAAGAAGCCCCCTCTAAACATGTTCATTCAGGATCCTGTTTCAAGGTGAATTCCCGTACTTTAATTTTGACCCGCGATTTGAAGTTTTAAAAAAGGGGTTTAGGGTTTAGGTTTTATGTAATTGTTAATGAGAAGGGAAAGTTTATTTATTTAATTTTTTTGGTGGTTGTGATGTTTCAGTTCAAAGTTAAAGTGCAAGTTAACTGGAGTCACTATCAATAAAACAGAGGAGCATATATGGAAGCATATCAATGGAAAGCGTTTCCTCAACATGTTAGGTTCGACTTTCTAATTTTGATTGAAAATTTCAGAAATAAATCGTTGATTGCTTGTCTTGAGTTCGGTTGTGTTGATATATGTATGGATAATGCGAACAGAGAAAATGGAAGTTGAGAAGGAAATTCCGAATGGGACACTAGAGAAGAAGGGCGAGGAGAAGGAGGAGAAAAAGAAGAGTAAAGATGGTGATTTGAAGAAGAAGAAGAAAAAGAAGAATAAAGATGATGGTTTGAAGAACATGAAGAAGAAAAAGCAAGAGGAAAATGGTATAGTTATTGCTGAAATGGAGGATTTGATAGGGACTGATGTTGATTTGGAAGAAGAAAATGAGCTCTGGATGCCTCCTGTCGGGGATCGTTGGGACCATGATGATGGAGGCGAGCCAGGAAATGATGGTACTGATGAAGAAGGTATATCTGTATGTTCAAGATATATTTGTCCTGTCAAACACATATTCACGTAGATTGGACTGGTATACAACACTGTAACATTGTTAACTCTCAATATGCTTAAATTACAAGTGCAATGAGATTTTTGTTATTTAAAAATACCTGTGATAATGGGTAATGCTGGAGAAATCTTGAGTGTGGATATTTTGCTTGCTTAAATTCCGCTGTAACATTGTTAACTCCCTAATATGCTTAAATTACAATTTACAAGTGCAATGAGATTTTTGTTGTGTGAAAATACCTGTGAGAATGGCTAATGCTGGAGAAACCTTGAGTATAGATATTTTAAGAGATTTTGGGAGGGGTTGGGGAAGGGAATTATTTTAAGAACAGAACATGTTGTGTGAAAATACCAGTGAGAATGGCTAATGCTGAAGAAACCTTGAGGATAGATATTTTAAGAGGGGGACTTTGGTGATGATACAGGCTGAATAACTCATCAGAACAGGATTTTTGCTTCTTAATTTTCCGAATATATTACAAGTACAACTGATGCAATGGCAAGAAATTATTCCCTTTTTCTTGATTGTTCGACTTATTCGGACTAAATTATTTCTTATTTCAGTGGTAAAGTAGCAATTTTTATCTGAACATGTATCCTTGCATCTTACTGCTGCTTATCTACATTCTCAAGACCTTCAAGTTAAGTGCTTTATGAGTTAGGTTTCACTGTTTCATCTGATAGTTGCAGAGCTCTAGGTGCTTAAATTAATAAAATAGCCGATGCATCAGATTGGAATCATCTACCTATCTTTCTGTAAAACTCCTTATAAATTCCTTGACCAACTTGATTCTGAAGCAAATTAAAGAAGTATTCATATCATTGTTTTCTGGCTTTTGAAATTTCTTATATACTGAAATCTTAGGCCTTAATATTTTTAGTAAATAAATATTTCTTCCTCTTCCTTTCAAATGCGATGATGTTTTCTCCAACAGATGAAGGAGCTGAAGAAGGTAAGAACAATGCGAGGGTACTCTCCAAACGGTATGTTCTCTTATTTGACTGCATTTTCACTCTTTTTACACTTCATTTAGCATGGGTGATAGTAGGAATATAAAAGAGCAGCCCTCAAGGTGAAGGTCGGGGGTGCTGATCTTGTTAGGGAGATCAGGAGATGAATAGAGGATGTAAAGAGATTGCCAATATGTCATTGAATTTCGTTCTCTCTACCTTGACACACAAATAACTATGGTGGCTGTCCTTGTTCAAGGCACACATTTCATTGTTTCTTTTCCTTGCAGAACAAAGCGGATGTCCCTGGAAATTGGACCCAGTAATTTTGCCTCGAGGAAGAAGAAAAAGAAGATAGATGTTGCCTGATAAATGGTCATCAGTAGTAATTTGCAAATCATGTCTTTATATAACATTTAGTCTGCTCCGATGCACAATTCCTGACTTCCAAAGAAAGGGTAAACATGAGCGAACTCATCAGCAACGAAAGAGACTTTTTAGCACTCAACTATATATATATATGCTTGGCATTTATAAGATGTCTTAAAGTTACTATTTTTTCTCCCTTAGTGTTTGCACGTTTATGCACATTTTCTTGATGAACATGACATTGTTTCTTGGAGTAATTTAGTTATCAATGAAGCTCTCATTGTCTGACCTTTGCAATTTTATTTTTTGTGTTGTTACTGTCTCAACAACTTTTTCCGTACTTATATTGTTATCCAGCGCTGATAAGTATCAGTTTGTGTGGAAGATTCTCATCGTCCAGTGGAGTTGGGATGCATTAGATGATGGGGTAGTGGAGTCCACTACCACGGACTAGTCTGGTCGACTTAAGTATTACTAAAAATAGCTATTATAACAATGAACAAAGGCATCACAATTTGTCTTATAACAAAAAGGTCAGGCTATAACTCAAATATGAATTATATGCCACAAACCAATATCTTACTTCTCTAATCAAGTCAATGATGTTCAACAAGAAGATTGGAATAGCCATTTTCAAAAATGTAAAAAATCATATCTTTCAAGATAGAAATGAAGGAATTGCACATCAAAACACAGAAATGACTGCTTTACAGTTGCCAAAATTGTGTTATATACAATTTACAATATACTGAGCAATGACTCCATGTTAAACATCTTTCATGGTAAAATATTCATTTCTTGAAGTATATAGGCAAGATATTATGAACAAAGGAAGGCTCCCGTTTGCCTCATCAGATCCAATATAGTGGATATGTAACTCTATAACATGGCCGCGCTTCTGACATTGTTACCAAACCAAAAATGACCATAAGAGTATTCATGACGACTAATTTGTATTCATGGTGTAACTATTTGAAAAATTAACACGATGTTACGAGTCTTGTGACCATGGAATCTCCACAAACAACCAAGCATTTAGCATTCGGAGAGTCCAACTATATGCTGAAAGAGGTTGACCTCCTTGTTTCTCTCAGACAAAATGTAGGACTGGCGGAAATAGTTCAACTGAAATGTTTTCGATTCAGCTCTCCTACCAATGACTTGGGACAATCTAAACTTCTTTTAAGTTCTTGGGGATTTCTTCCAACCGAGAAGGTGGTGCAGTAAGGCTTTGTGGCTGCCGTCCACTCCCTTTCTCCAGATTCACATCTGTTCTGGACATTAAAGTGCAGAAAATATGAAACAGAAACCCCAAAAATCAACGAGTAGCTAACATTAGAGAAAGACATATTTCATTCATAATAAATTTTGAAAAGAATCCTATTTAGATCAAAGAACAAGAGAATTTTACAGGCCGTGTATTGATAAGGTCGGATACGGATGATATTAATATGATGTAGAACTGTCGTCTACAGATGATATTGTACATTGATTAGTGAAACGAAAGTTGAAAAAAATACGAATAGAAAAATGGGAAATCTAATATAGACAAAAATGTTTCATTGTATGTTGATGCACAATAACGACGCCCCTAGGTTAGCTAGATTTATATTATTTTTTTACTATCATTTATACTCGTATCTTCCAATATTTCTAAAGGGACGAAATTACAAAAATTAAGGCCTTGTTTGTTTCGGATTAAAATCAGATTTTAATTCAAATCAAAGTCAAATAATCAATATTAACCACATATTTCATGGGTCCCACAACTTATCAACCATCAATTTCAAAAATTTATATCACAATCTACTAAAAATCTAATTTTAATCTTCATAAAAAACCTACTAAGAATATGGAGTAAATGATGAAGAACACGATTGAGCAATTGGCTCATTCTTTCTTCGTCTCATCGGATTGGTTTAGTCGCTAACATAGGACTTTTGTCAAATTAAAAAAAAAATGATGGTCGATATAATCAAAACTAATTTTAATGTTTGGTGAAGTAAAGAAAATGACTTAAAAGTTCAATGGTACAAATAAAGTGGAATCAACCCAATAACTTACAAGACCAACCCAATACCAATTGATTGATCTATGGATATTCCTACGATTCTATCCCATATTATTTGAAGGAAAAAGTTCATATTTAAGGTTTATTCTTTATCTCAATTCAAAAGTAAGGTAAATAGTTTGAAAATTCAAAAATCAGGTATGAATTTAATTAATTAAAAATATTTATTGAATAAAGATAATAAAGTCACAATTTGTGATTAATTGTCACATATTCATAATTATAAGTTACAAATTTATTTACTGATCACGTATCGTCAAATCAATTCGTCATTTCGTGATCACAGATAAAAAAATTTATAGGTCACATTATTTCGAGGTCACATATCATTCAAATTACATGTCACATTTTATCTATGGATCACGTAAGTAAAAAATGGTGGAGTCGCCGTCCCCGTCCCTGTCGTGAGATGGAGTCACAATCGTCTTCGCCATAGTGAGGAAGAAACGATTGGATAGTGAATGTGGGGTGGAGTGAGGAAGACGGAGTGAAATAGTTGGGGTTGAATTAATTATGGCTTGGGGGTGGGGGTGGGCGTGGGGGTGGCTAATACCTGATATTTGAATAAATAAGTTTGATAGTTGATTTTTGAACTATGCTTTTTAAACACCTGGTTGCGTCTAATTTCCTCTTTCTTTTGGCCTTTTCATCGATCAGTTCTGTTTTTCAGAAGATTCTGATCCTCTAATTCAACCACCACTAGAGAAAAAATTGCTGAAATTGATTCTAAAACTGCCCAGTAATTTCTGGGGTTTCGTTAAAACAGAGGTGATTTGATTTGACTGGATGTCTTGGTTTTTGCTTATTGGCTAAGATATCAATCAGTTTACTTTTCTTGCCTTTATCTTTTCTGTATTGATTTATATATTTTTTTAAATTTGACGTGTTTGGAAATCTATATCCACACGTCAGTTTACATTTTGGAATTTAGTATATTCTGGAAAATGTAGAGTTGTTGCTCCTGTGGAGTCGGCATAACTTATACGAGTTCTTTAACCGAGAAATGAATATTTCATTGAATTTTCTCATGCATGGAAATATATATGACATATAAGATATATGTTCCACATCTTAATAAGAAATTTGCAGGAGTTTTATCTTGATCATAAAATTACGTTTTATTGAATTTTTTGGTAATTGATTTGAACCATTTATTCAAATTCTTCTTTTGTCAGGACTAGTAATTAGGGTTTTCTGTTGAATTGGGGATATTGTTTTCGACAGGTTTCTTTAAATCTCCGTGTTGTAGAGGAAAAGGGGTTGGCCTACTAAAAGAATTTTGCAGATAATTTGATCCGATGGGGATCAATAGTTCAAGGCCTAGTAATGAGGAGAATGGGAGGCCATCTTCATCGTTTCAGTCTAGTTCTTCATCTCCATTGCAGCACGGAAATCCTCCTCAGTCATCATATTCACAATATGCTCAGAATTATCCCGTGCAGCATCCTAATCCAGCAGGATATCCGCCACCAAATCAGAGTTATGCTCCTCCTCAAAAGTATGGAGCTCCACCTCAAACTTATGGGGCTCCTCCTCAAACAACAAATCAGAATTATGCTCCTCCTCAGAAGTATGGAGCTCCACCTCAAACTTATGGGGCTCCTCCTCAAACAACAAATCAAAATTATGCTCCTCCTCAGAAGTATGGAGCTCCTCCTCAAACTTATGAGGCTCCATCTCAATTGCCACCACAAAAGAAGTTCGACAAGAGGTATTCAAGGATTGCCGACAAGTATAATTCTCTGTCGGAGGTATGTAATATACTCATTGGCATCTATTTGTGAAATCTGGTGTACAATTTTATGTGATTTTATTTAGTGAATGTCTTAGCTTGTGCAATTAGTAAGTGAAATTCTTGTTCTATCTTGTCCTGTAATTGGAATTCAATTTTCTTGGCATGCCCAAACAGAATTCAATCTCTTCTGGATGTTGACTTAATGTCATACAAGATAAGGAAAAATATGTTCAATACACAAGGCAATTGAAACTATTTATCATGTGTATCTTGTAGAATTACTGAACTACATATAAAATTCTTGAATGCTTTGGTGCATAGGCACTTCTTCTTTTACTGCATCATTGTGTAATTTTTTTTTTTTTTATAAATTCCATTTATGGCTTTTTTCTCGAGTCTATTTAGCATGTAAGCTTTCTCAAAAGCTTGAAATGTTAACACTGTTTACTATAGGTGACTGAAGCTCTTAGACACGCTGGCCTTGATTCTTCCAACCTAATTATTGGTATTGATTTCACTAAGAGCAATGAATGGACAGGTTAAGCACCTTTTTTTTTTAGATAGATTAATTATGCTTTATAAATTGAGGTTCTATAAACTGAACTTGGATCTATGTTTAGGTAAGTTATCGTATAATGGTCGAAGCCTACATCATATTGGAAGTGGTTGGAATCCCTACGAGCAAGCTATATCAATTATTGGGAAAACCTTGGCGGCTTTTGATGAGGATAATTTGATCCCCTGTTTTGGATTTGGAGATGGTATTTTATGATAAAATTGTGTTCTTGTTTCTCAAGTTTTTTAACTTAGCATTTTAAATCATAAAAATTGTAACCTGCTTTTCTTTGTTTAAATTTTGGCAGCATCAACCCATGATCAAGATGTTTTTAGTTTCTACCCTGATAGATTTTGCAATAAATTTGAAGAAGTGTTAAGTCGTTACAGAGAAATTGTTCCTTATATAAAACTGGCAGGTTTGATACCAAGCCTATGAGTTTAGTTTAGTTTTTTAATGCTAATTCGATTTATAGCTAAGGTTCTTTCTCTTTGCTGCAGGTCCAACATCGTTCGCTCCTATTATTGAAATGGCCATGTCTATTGTCAAGCAGAGTGGAGGGCAATACCATGTTTTACTGATTATTGCGGATGGACAGGTAGTTTTTCTTAAGATTTTTCGGGTTTTGGGGAATGAAGAGGAAAACCCATGTTGATGCACCTTGTCTAAAAGCTTTTGTCAACTACAAATTCTTTTTAGCATTCTTCAGGTCACTCTAATCTGCTCAAGTTGTTTAATTATAAGATGCTAAACATATAGGCATTGGCTTTATTGGCTATATATTTTTTATTCAATCATTTCAATGTTATATCTCATTGTCGAATAGACAACTAATTGTAAAATTATGTTTCCCGACTCCATGCAAAATAATGCTCTTGCCAGTATCACGATTTCAATAATATCCTCTCGTTATATTCCACTTTGTGTGTACTTTCTTCACTAGACATCTGATTGTTTGGAAGTAAATAGTAATACATATGAACATGGTTCTAACTTTATGATACATAATGTCAACTTGTTTCCAAAATTTTTGGTGTTCAAACTTTTATGAATGAACTTAATGTAATGCTAAGATAGTTAGCTTTCATGCAATGGTAGACATTCTCTTTGTGTTTTTGTGTCAATTCTACTCCATTTCATCAACTTTGTTCATCCCATAGGTAACCAGAAGTGTCGATACTGAACCTGGTCAGCTAAGTCCACAAGAGCAGAAAACCGTACAAGCAATTGTTGAAGCAAGGTACATCTTGTGTTTATACCTTTTTTATTATGTTTCATAAGTGTAGCACAGTCTTGATGTTTGTCGTTACAACAGCAAGTTTCCTTTGTCAATTATTTTGGTTGGGGTTGGAGATGGCCCCTGGGACACAATGAAGGAATTTGATGATAACATCCCTGCTCGGGACTTCGATAACTTCCAGGTCAGTTTAGTAATTTATTTGTATTATTTTTTCAAACAAGTGAGTGAATTTATTAGATACATGTGGCATGCTTGACTCTATCGGATTCTTTCGTTTTTCAGTTTGTCAATTTTACAGAAATTATGTCTAAAGATGCACCGCAGTCTCGAAAAGAGACTGAATTTGCTCTTGCCGCATTGATGGAAATTCCATCTCAATATAAAGCATCAGTGGAGCTTAATTTGTTGGGGTAATACTTTTTATTCTTTATGCGTACAGTACAGCGCATGGGAATATGTGGGTGTGAGTGAATACTTATTTCATTTGCTATTCATTTGTTTAGTGGAGGGAAAGGAAATGCACCCGAGAGGTTTGCTCTTCCACCACCTGTTTACAGTTCAGCCTCGGACCGCAGTTTAAATTCCTCACACGCACCTAGTTTCCAGCAAAGCCCGAGTTCATATTACAACCAAAATAGCGCTGCTGAACCTGCTCCGTCTGCTCCATCTGCTCCGAGCATTATGTATGAAAATCAGGTACATACTTCACATCTATACGTGTACACACTTCTATTTTAAGCAAGGAATCACGCTTCTTTACCTACAACATACCGTGTCTTCCCATTTCAAACACCATCTTAACCTATTACCTGTTTTCCTGTGCAGATTTGTCCGATTTGCCTTAGTAAACTGAAGGACATGGCATTTGGTTGTGGGCATCAGGTAAATCCGTGTGGTGTGTCATCACATTATATTTGAGAAAATATATGGAGGGTGAGATTTGCGTTTTACATATTTTTTTACCTTTTGTCAGACATGCAGTGATTGCGGGCAAGACCTCAAGCTCTGTCCAGTGTGCCGGAGTCCGATCCAAACCCGAATAAAGCTCTACTAAGTGTTCCTTTTAAGGTGGCATTAGTGGTACATCACCACTTACATAAGGGTGTCCATAGTGGACACCCGACGCCCTCCTATTGGTGGGGTGCCACTAGAATAATTCTTCCTTTTATTGTTATTATTATTATTATTTTATTTTTTAAAATGCAGTACCTTTGGTTGGAGAATGTATGGGCTTGACGTTCCATACAGGAAATCATCCCCCTTTGTACATTTTAATTATTTCATTGTTTCTAAACATTGGAACGACCAAAATACGCGAAAAGTTTTGTAATTTGATATTTTATTTTGTTGATGTATCTATTTATGTGCAAGTTTTAAAAGAAGTTTGTTTCCGGTTTTATTTCAATTTGCTCAATTTCATGTTGAATTCAAAATGCCACTCTTTTGTGGCTACTTCCTCTAGAAATTGATGCACCAAACAAAATCCAATCTAATACTCATACGACATTACGGCAAGATTAATGCTATTCATTTTGGTGATGAGCACCTATCCTAGATTCAATGTTGCATTGTTCAACAAATAACAAATAAAACACATTACAACTTTTATTAAATGATGTAATAATTGTTAAACAATTTAAAGAAAAGAAAAAGAAAAAAAGGAGACTAGGATTTTATTAATTCTGCATAATCAAAAGTGAATACAAAATCTAAAAATAAAGAGACTATATATAATCTAAAATAAAGGAAACTAAAAATATTATTCTACCATTAATAAATAATAAAACAAAATGAGATTATATTTGTTAACATCCCCCCTCAAACTCTTGTTGCTTAGCATCGTGAGTTTGCAAGAAACCAAAAACGATGAATTGAATCGAACTGAATGAACACCCATGTCTGCAAGTAACCAACACAACCACACAATCTCAACAAATCCAAATGGGTGTAAATTTCAAATCCAAATATACCGAACCACAAACAAACCAAATTTTCAATCCCATCAATTGGGCAAAACTGCAAACCAAATATCCAATCCCACAAACTGGGCCAAACTGCAAACCAAATTTTCAATCCCTTCAATTGGGTCAAATTTTCAATCCCATCAACTAGGCCAAATATGCAAAACAAATTCCAGATTACCTACAAACTGCAAATCAAATTTCCAATCCCATCAATTGGGCCAAATTTTCAATCCCATCAATTGGGTCAAATATGCAAAACAAATTCCAGATTACCTACAAACTGCAAACCAAATTTCGAAATGAACTAAACCAAATTTAAGATGAACTGGACATATACTAAACCAAATTCCGGATGAACTGGACATACTAAACCAAATTTCAAATAAACTAGACCAAATTTCAGATTATCAAAAGCTAAAGAAACTCCAAACAAACTGCAGAAACTGAGTTTTTGCCACCGGAATGTGATGTGACTTTGTAGGGATATATCCAAAAAGAAAATAAATAAAGAAAAACAACATTGAGAGCCGGACGAGCAACTCAAGACCACTCGCCGGAAACGAAATTCAAAGGTTAATTTATTTAGGATCAAAACTACTCTGATACCATGTTAAACAATTTAAAGAAAAGAAAAAGAAAAAAGGGATGCTAGAGTTTCATTAATTCTACATAATGAAAAGTGAATACAAAACCTAAATATAAAGAGACTATATATAGTCTAAAATAAAGGAAACTAAAAAGACTATTCTACCCTTAATAAATAATAAAACAAAATGAGATTATATTTGTTAACAATAATAACCAATGTCCACATGGATTCCATGTTCACCACTAATGTTGGATAGCATTATAGCTACAGCAAATTGCATAGAGCATCATTACATGACCTTAATATACCAATATCTGTCTCCAAAATAGGTTTCAATCTTGAAAAATTGGATTTTGAGTTAAACAGCTAAATGTCATTGGTTAAACATAGTAACAGGGTCAATAATCAAAGCCAACATGAAGAATATGCAACATAGATTTGAAAAAAAAAAAAAAAAGGTTTATCCAACAAACTTTTGAGTTTGTGCCGGGGGGATAAATAGAAGAGCTTTATCATACATACTATGTTGAACAACCACTACTGATCAATCTCGAAGAACTTGCAAATAAATGCTAGCAGTCCATAAACTTGGTAGATTATATACAGGTGTATATCAGTCGGTCCGTTTACTTCCAACAGCGACTTGCACTATACAATTCTTTCACATTTATCTTAAAGGTTTGGTGAAAGATGCTACATTCATCAAATCCAACAAGCACAACTGACAAGATACACAATCTTATACATTGATACATCTACATTTTAGCTGCAACATCCGCCTCTTTGTGCAACTGCTCCATCTCTTGCCCCAGCTTGACCTTGGGGCCGTCCATAGCCAACCTTGATGCCAGATGACTGCAATCCCAACCAAAAGTATAGCATAAATGGGAAGAGTTCTTCCATAACAAAATAATAGAAGAATCTTCAATTTCAAAGGAAGACATCGATAATCATTAATCCCCACAACCGCAACGCAGTTGCACAAACAATGAAGATACCAGAAAGGTTTTACATGCACAGGAAATGCTAATTCATCATAGCCTATCTCATGATCTTATATTGGCTTACGAGCTTATATTGAAACCATGCCATTCTTTTACGTGGCTGAGTTAATCAGATTAATTACCAAACCACCAATGTTTACCTACTTGATAGTTGAATAAAGAGAAGATGCTCTGTAGACTGTAGGTCAAGTAATGTGAAAAGCCATTACAAATAAGGACGGAAATATTCATTTTTCACTGTGTAGTAACAGAAGGCTGTCCAGTTTATTTTCTAAGAACGACATTAACCTTACCTCGTTGGATACATCAAATACGCCTTCCTGGATCTTCTGAAGTATCTTTGCCGCAGTATTTGTAAATGCCTGCAAAAGAGTACATGAAAAATACATATAAGATGAAATAGAGATTCAAGTTGGATAGAAATACTTCTATAATGCAGAAGTTACATGAAGAAAGAAAGGTTTCATTAGATTTTGCTTCAAATATGGCACCTCCTCGACATTTTGGGCTGTTCTAGCAGATGCTTCCAAGAATAGCAGTCCATTTTCTTTGGCAAACTGTTCTCCCTCCTCTTTGCTTACAGCTCTTCGGTGAGCAAGATCACTTTTGTTTCCTACAAGCATGATCGTCATGTTTGGGTTTGCATGCTGCTGAGCATCTTCCAGCCAACTTGTCAGATGATTAAATGTCTCTCTCCTAGACAATATAACATCTTCCCAGCGTAAAGAAAGAGAGAATTCACATCGTATAAGAACTTGGGCCTAAGATGAAAGACAAAAGAATTGTCTGGCCCGGAGACTATTAAAACACAGGGAAATCAGAGTTTTGACATAAGAAGATGAGCAAATGTCATGAAATATTCCTATTTCTGTTCTACTGAAATTCAATCCAGAGCACACCTGACTAGCAAAAAAATCACACATTGTATGACAAGACGCTGTCCATTGGACTTGCAAAAAACCAAAAAAGTGCATGATGTCCATATGATCTCTTTCTGTTAAAAGAAAATGAATTTATTAAATAAATATGATTGCTCAACCAATATTATTAACTATGTAACCACTGACCAAATCCTTTCAATCATGCTGGAGTGAACATCAAGACTGAACATAAGCTCAGTGCATCACAGTCAGCCATAGCTCCAAAAGCTTTAGTCCATGTAGGCAAATTCTGATGTAAAATCGTCTTATTTTTGCATTATAGGTATGAGTTGTATGCAATGTTTCCTAAAGGTATATGGAATCTTATTTGTCAGAAAAATGAAAGCAGCCAGAGTACTACAAAAGACCATACTACTGAACATCATTCAGGAGTTCATTCTAAGCATGAAAAGGGGAAAGAACAGAGCATACATTAACCTACCTGGTTATGTCATAAACAAGTAGTGCACCAGCTGCTCCTCTGTAATATGATCTAGTGATGGATCTGAAAGATTCTTGGCCAGCCTGAAAGAGAAGAGAGAACTTGGTTGACTTGTGTTGTGAAGAGAGTGTATAATAAACTAGACTAAATTCAGACAACTGAAAGCTATAATCGAATGAGAAAAATAAGTTAAATTTTGAATACATAGGATAAAAGGCGAGGTTTACAGAACACAAGAAATCAGCATCTTATTTACAGTCAATATTTTTTAAATGTGTCCATAATGCCTTCCCCAACTAGATGTTCATTTTAAGTAGAGCAAGCGTGAAGTTTCCAAAAAGTTTAGAAGAAAGAAAATTAAAAATAATAAATGCACAGTTATTTTGCAGGCAGTAAAAGGACTTAGACTGATCATTCCCATATTAAAAAAAAATGAAAAGAAAAGAAAAAAAAGAGCAGATATAAATATAGAAAATGGGTATGTTGATACAAGAGAAATGTGCATGTAGATGGAATCTTAAGTTTGTTAAAAGTAGGAGAATAAAGCCTCAACATCCAATTGTATATGCAGTCTTAAAAAAATCAATTTCATCTACACTAAAGTTTAATCATCAATTGAATTAAAAGAGACCAACAAGAAACTCGAGAACAGAAGAGCTAGTTCATAACCAGAGAACCAAGCATCAAAACTGATTCCCTCGAACACAGCTGTACAACATCAGACTTAGATCAATCTCCAAGATGATGTGTTTATATTTGACTCCAAGAATTAAACCGCTCAATATCAGGGTCTTCCATTTCTACAAAGATTCAATCTCATCCATCATAGCAGAAACCAACTGCTTCAGTTTACTTCTCAGTGATGCATTCGTTAAGGCATTTGCAAAGTATTACTCGAAAAGTTAATTTCTTTCCATAATCCAAGATAAACTATACTCCTAATCAATGGTAATAAGAAAGCAGAACAAACATATCTCCTCCTAATCAACAAAAAATGCTAATGAAACATAATAGTAGAGACCTTCAATAACATGCTCCGTGCACCAACAAATGTCCAAGTTCTCATCAAAATTCAGTTGTAGAATAAAAATGTACAGAGGTGCTTAACTTCAGGGAAGATGCAGGTTTCAGCAAAAAGGAAAGCAGATCAACATTAGCATGACTGTGGAGAGAATCATTCCCCAACTCTGTGATGCACGGCATAAACATATCATGACAATTTCATTGAAGGTTGTTAATTCTTTTTGGACAATGAATTAATGTGGAGTTAAAATCAACGAAATGATTGTCAATATCAACCTATCCTTTACTTCTGTAACCTTTCCCCCTTCCCTGGGAAAAAAAAGCAAGGCAAATTCAAAGGGATTTTGTTGCGATTGTCATGGCATACAGCATAACATCTCAAAACCTACGAGAGTCTGGGGATGGACTGTAGTTTCAGTTACTGAAAAAACTCATCTCCAAACATACAAAATTGAATCAAGCTAATTCTTAACATCCAGGCAAAAGGATCCTCTTTGAGCATAAAGTACAGAAACAGAATAATCTATTTCAACATCCAAAAAACTAGGGTGCTTCCACTTGGAGTTCAATCGAGCCAGGAGAAGCATATAATTAAATTTTGCACGGGTCATAATTACATGCCAAAAATTCTAGAGTTGAAAGAAAAAATATATAACAACCCAGATAAAGGGACATATAAATGTAACCAACTATAAATAATAACGAACGACAAAGGATAACAAGACAGAAAAATTAAACGATAAAAACAAGAGACACTTAGTAAGTTACAGTGTCCCAAATCTGAAGCTTAAGGGGCCTGCCGTCGATGGTGACCATACGAGCCCCGAATTCCACCCCGATTGTGAGATCATGCACTGGCTGGAACCTCTTATCCGTGAACTGTAACAGAAGACAAGATTTCCCCACACCTACACCAAAAATCAAGCATCATATACCTGTCTAACTACTCTGTATCGATAAATACCTAGGGTTATTTATTAAAAATGAAAAAAAGAACTGAAAGGAGAATTACCAGTGTCTCCGATGATTATGTACTTGAAGAGATAGTCATACGACATTTTCTGCGATCGATTAAGCTCGTGAAGATAAAAATGAAGAAGAGGAAAAGCTGTATGTATAGGTGTATGTATACGTTGTGTGCTTTTAGCTGAGAGGAGAAGAGAAGGAATGGGACGCTACGATGGACGCTGCGTGAATCCAAATAAAAAGGGTTAATTTCACGAACAGTCGCTGAAGTTACCTGAAAATAACAAAACGATTTTTGAAGTTTCAAAGTCTCAGAAATGGTCACTGAAGTTTTAAATTTCTTTCTCAAACGGTCACTGAATTTTCAGATTTTTTGGGCCAATTTGCGACAATTTTTAGGCAAGTTTCGACCACCAAAACCACAGATCTCGAATACCGTTGGAAAGCCCACAATGTTTTCTTCAATTACCACTAAAAATTTCCCCATAATTCCAAGAGATTCAGTCGGAATAAACTCACGAAGTCGCAACTCAAAACTGTCAAAATCTGCCTAGATTTTCATTTTTTTGGTCAAGTTTGCGACATTTGTTCGGCAACTTCCGATCACCAAAATCGCCGATTTCGAATACCGTTGGAAAGCCCACAACGTCCTCTTCAATTACCACCAAAAATCCTTCCATAACTCCAAGGGATTCGGTCGGAATAAACCCACGAAGTCAGCTATTCAAACTGGGCAGATTTTCGAACTTTTTTGGTAGCTGACTTCGTGGGTTTATTCCGGTCGAATCCCTTGGAGTTATGGGAAGATTTTTAGTAGTAATTGAAGAGGACATTGTGGACTTTCCAACGGTATCCGAAATTGACGGTTTTGGTGGTCGGAACTTGCCGAAAAAATGCCGCAAACTCATCAAAAAAAATCTGAAAATCTGGGCAGATTTTCACAATTTTCGGTTGCCAACTTCGTGGGTTTATTCTGGCCGAATCACTTGGAGTTTTGGGGAGATTTTTTGTGGTAACTAAAGAGGACATTGTAGGCTTTCCAACGACTGGCGGTTTTGGTGGTTGGAAGTTGCCCAAAAATTGTCGCAAACTTGTTCAAAAAATCTTAAAATTCAGGGACCGTTTGTGAAAGAAATTTCAAATTTCAGTGACCGTTTCTGAAACTTTGAAATTTCAGTGACCGTTTATGAAATTAACCCAATAAAAAAACTGTTGAAATCTCAATTAAGGGCGTTTGAGCCCAATTTTATTTATTATTTATTTTTTCTTTATGTACGATGCATTTTGAAAGAGTAGATTAAGAGTCCGTTTGGTAGAGATTAGAATCGGATTAAAATTAAAAAACTAGCCGTTATTGTTGACTTTTCTTAGACGAGTGTGACCCAATAACGGCTATATTTTCAATTTTAATCGGTACCAAACGAGCTCTAAAATTAAAGGAAAAATTTTTTAGATTAAGTATAATAGTATTTTATTGAAAAATGTGTGGTTAAAAAAGAAAAGAGAAAATTTTATTCCGAAAAAAATTGAAATCAAACGGGTTCTAAATTTAGGGGGTGAGAAAATTACTCGACCCCATCCCAAATGGTCCCGTTCCCTTGAGGAATCATGGCGGCACATGGTCACCACCCCAACCCCAAACCTGTATCGGCTATTATTTTGTCTATATTCTATTTTAATGGATCTCATATTTAAAAAATAAATATAAATAAGTAAACAAGGATATTTTGCTGTGGTAGGTTGTTTCTACCTCATATAGACTTACACACAATAACAATTATCAATTGCTTCTTCATGCCTTGTCCCATTTGGTCATTCGTCTTTCTTAATCGGAACAATACGATGTGTGACACCTTGACTAGATGGCTAACACATACCTTATCAGGGAAATAAGAGTCTGTTTAGGAGAGCTAAAAAATCGATTAAAATTGAAAATATAGTTATTATTGGGTCTCACTCGTCTAATAAAAGTCAACAATAACAACTAATTTTTCAATTTTAATTCGATTTTAATCTCTACCAAACGGGCTCTAAATAAGAGAAGTCGGACACTAAGCCCCTGTTTGGTCCGAGTTAAAACTTAATTTTAATTCAAGTCAAAATCATACAATTAATATTAACCACATCTTTCATGGGTCATATAACTTTTCAACCACACATTTTTAAATTTTTTTTTATCACAATTTACTAAAAACCTAATTTTAATCCCCACCAAACACCCCTGAACCTTTGCTCGGTTGAATCGAGCCAAAAACTGGGCCGACATAAGCTTTTTTCGGGTCGAGTCACGAGCCTCTCGAGCCGCTAGGCAAATTGACATTCCTAATGATAACCTTAATTAAAATAAAAAAAGAAGTATTTTTCTAAATATATATACTATTCTTGTGCGGCTTTGCCGCGTCCATATCATTGAACTCCATTTTTAATGAATTCATGGGACTATTTTGTGGCGCGCATGTTAAAATAATTAAGCAGATAATAAAAAAAGTAAACAATTAGCAAATAAAAATAAGAAAGTGAACTATCATAGTGTTGACCACAGTACATGAATTATAATTGAAAATTTCATTCATTAGGCACTCGTAATAATTAAGGTACATAGAATAAGCTATTCCAAAATTTTTCTACATTTATTAATTTATATACAAAATTTTTAAATGGCATCAACCTTTATTCTTCACAACTAGCTCCAACTCCAGTTCCAAACCCCCTTTGAATTCCATGTAAGGGCACGACATTGGATAATCTTCTTCTTTTACTTTCCACCTTCAGACAGATTTTGAAACAAATTATAAATTTAGTCAAAATTAAAAAATAATTTCAATTAAATATTCGTAATTATTACTCGTTATCCACTCATTTTGTGGGATCTACTATCATTTCTTTTACTTATAAAATCATTTATAAATTTTTCAAATAATGGCTAAGTTGAATAGAATTGACGGATTAATAAATACGTACCTAAAATTATGCACAAAATGGTGTAGGAAGAATGCCGTCTCTAGTTTACCTAGTTCCGTCCCCGGACAATGCCGCAATCCGCCACCAAATGGCGTCACTTTTCTACTTGTTGCGGGATCCTTACATGCATGGAAACATATTAGAAACAAAAAGTGATTATAGGTCGTGGATTACACGAAATGTGTAATAATAAATAAATAGTAGTTATAAGTGTTGAACAATATGATGGATTTGAGTTATAACCATAAACAACTTATCAATTTTACCAAAATTGGACAAAGTAACGATCAGGATACGAGTGAAAAATATAAAATGAAAAAAAAAATGTCAAAGTAACACCAAAATCAAATGTATGCAAAGTCAAGGGAAGAGTTAAATTCTTTGGGCCTTTGGCCATGGATGTGGCAATCGACTCTCAATATACAACGACAATTTTTTTTTTTTTTTAATGTTAGTAGCACTTCAAAACATAACCACAATGATCGAAGATTGATTTTTGTACTCCTTATCAAAATGAAAAAACAACTTTTATGCAGAATTTTGACTAGAGAAAAAAAGAATTTAATGTTATGCTATCAATGAGATGAACAAATGGATGTCTCAATGGTTTAATTTGTAGAGGTTGAAAGGTTGTGAGTGAAGTGTCGCACTTGCAACCTTTATCAATGGTCGCAATTTTTGTTGTCGTTAGTCTGTCGTCCTTGCGTTAGAAATAGAGACTCTGTCACTAATCTATCGTTCGAGCAACAGTCTCTCCGCTAGAGTGCTAGATGAGTGATGGAGTTAAACAATTTTTTAGCAAGTTTCCTCTCCTTTAAATTTTAGACCGAAATTTCTCATTTACCCAAAATTTGTTTGGAGATTCCAAATATACCTCAACGATCTATTCGACTAGTAGACCAAGTTAGTCCATTTATTTTCATAATTTGACTATCGGATCAAGTACAAATATTTGGTTGAAGTTGACACGAAAGTGACTCAACCAATTCCAATAATAAGTTTTACAAAATGTATAAATAAAAAGTGTGTTTGAACTGCTTAAATCATAATTTTAAACTTTGCCAAACATGTGCTAACTTTATAATCAAGGTAGTGGTAAATATATATGTAATTACGTACTGTCCATCTCTGAGGATTGAACTCGAAAGGATTGTGATGAAGAGTTGGGTCAAGATGTGTTGCAGAGAAGATGGGGAGAACTTGCCACCCCGCCGGAATCAGATAACCTGCAAATTAATAATAAGCAAAAATGTAAGAAAAATAAAAGCAAAAATGAAAAGCATTTTTTCAAATTATATAATTTAGTGTAGTGAAGAACCTTTAAATTCGACATCTTTGACAGCTTTCCTATGCACAAATTTGACTAGATTTCCACAACGCAAAGCTTCATTAATTACCTATGAATCCCAAATAAATACTCATTAGATTATACCTATTAGAAAAACCACACGTACATTATAATGTTGTTTGATGAAATTAAGAATACAATAATTCTACTTGTACATAATTAGTTGACAATTTTTTTAACAAAATCCCATTTGGCGGGCTCCTATTGGGGATAGGCACCCCCCAATAGGGGGCCGCCAAGTGACATTTTGTCAAAAAAATTGTCAAATAATTCTGTACAAATAGCATGGTTCTTAAGAATATTGGTATAACTTACATAAGAAGTGAACTCCATTTCCTTGTAGTCTTCCCAATTTAATGCCTCTCCATCCTTCTTTCTTTTTCTTATGGTTTGGTGTTCTTCCTAAAAAACCACAAAGATACATTTTCAATGAGTAATAGTCGACAAAAAATTAACTTAGTTTTTCAATTACATCTGTCCAATCCAATCCAATGTAGTCCAACATTGAAAGAATTGATGGGTGAATGGGCGAGCGACTCTTTGGATGCGAATTGGTGAGAAGTCGACTTGATGATTTGACGATCCAAAAGAGACATTCTTTACAAATGGACCCCACATAGTGCTTGCATGCGTGCATATAAACATACCTTGAGTTGTTGAAGGGCGAATGGAGCTTGTGCGAGAAAGTACACGACGAGGGCCATAAGTCCCGAAGTGGTTTCATAACCAGCTAGAAGAAGGTCCAGCAAAACACTCACTCTTTCCTCATCATTTAAACATTCTTTCATCAAGATTTCATCTAAAAAGTCTCCATTAGCTTGCCCTGCACCAATTTTTTTCCTCTCTCTTATCACTTCCATTAAAGTTGATGAAATTCTTGTTCTAGCCTGAAAGAAAAAGCAAAAACCAGACAGAGTTAAACTAAATTAAATAAATATTTCAGCTACAGATCAACTTATAATTCAAAAGAAAAAAGTAGATTATAATTATAATTACCTTGACAGCCTTGGCATAAGCAGTCCCTGGAATATATAGAGGAAGAGAAACAAACCCTTTCATAAAGGTAAGAAAATCCTCAAAAATTCTCACAGCAAGAGGATCTTCAGGCTCCATATTGAGCAGATTTTTCAGCATCAGATAAAACGTAAACTGCATTAATTTAATCAGATTAATATTCACTCTTTGTTCTTGAAAAAAGAAGAAGAAGAAGAAGAAGAAGGTTTTTTCTACCTCTTTGGCCTCTTTAAAGAAGAGAATACGCTTTTCTTCTTTCCAGGATCCGATCAACGAGATCGACAACTTCTCCACATAATGAAGAAATTCATGGCTCGACTTGGAAACATTAATAAAACAAATTGCAACGCTTCTTAACTTTTTGTGTAGTTCTCCTGATATAAGCATCATTGACAATTTTCCAAGAATATCATGTACTGGTTTAGGATAACTGCTTTGAAATAGCCTCTCTTCATTTTGAAGAATGAATATATTCAGCTCAAGATCACATGAAACTATTGTTGGAGTACCAAAAAGATGGGATTTAAAAACTTTCCCATATCTGCATAAATATGATAATCAAACTCGTACTCAAATGAACAATTCAATTCGTCTAAAGCTCAAACGAGTCATACCTGGAACAATGTTCTTGTAAAAAGTTGCTAATGGAGTTCGATTTATGAGGTTTAAGAAAAGCGAGTGTTTCTCCGACTAATGGCCACCCCATGTTCCCCTTAGGCAACTGCAAATCTGTAGACTTTTGTTTAAAAATGAAGATCCATAAAAGTTTGAGAGAATAAGATAATCCAAAGAAAAGTGCCAAGTACACAGGAATGAATTCTGCAGTCATTTTGTGTTGAAAATATTCTTGGAGTTCTCAGTTTTAATGTTTAATCATCCTTTGTAGAGTTTGTGTATTTTATATACAGTGGTGCACTCCTACCTAACTAGTTTAAGAAAATTATGTCCCAATTTAAGAAAGTGGAAATTTCAAAAAGTGTCCACTTTTTCATGGTCATTTGCAAAAATGTCCAAAATTTATTACATGTCTATTTTACTAATATAGAGACCAAAATGCCCTTCATGAAATTTCAAATTCCACCTTCACAACCCCGGCCCATCAACGGGTAAAAAAATTCATGAAGAACCCGTGAAAAGGAGAAACCAAAGCCCTAATCTCTCTCAAGCCCTAATCCCTCTCAATTCCGACTTCCTTCCATCTAATCGCCGACGCCGATCGTCATTCATCAGCTTTCGGGTTTCTTGGCGACATTCAACCGGAAATGGGGTAAGTTCATTGGGTTGGTTTATTCTTGATTTTGGGACTTTTGGGTGTTGATTTGGAGGAAAATGGGGGCTGTTGAATGATTGGGAGTTGTGGATTTTGGGGTTGTTTGGTGGCGGTTTTGCTCGATTTTTTGGTGGTGGTGGTTTGAGTGTTGGCTGTGAGTTGGGGTTCAGTTTTGGGCTATTGGTCGTAAGTTGGTGGAGTCACGGTTTTGGGTTGCAGTAGTTGGAGCTTGGTTGGTGAATGGTATTGTTGGTCTGAGTAGCTTCGTGGGTGTTGGTTTGGTGGTGGTGTTGGATTGGTCTTGTGAGTGTGGGGATGACTGAAATATGGGAAGGATGGCTGTTGGTCTCGGGTTTGGACTTACAAACTTGGGCAGTGAGGTTGTAGTTGGTGTTGGTGGTTCGTTTGGCTTTGTATGAAAATGGTGACCATGGTGGTGCTTTTGCTCTCGGTTTTGGTGTTGATGTTGGGTTGCAGTGGTTTGAGCTGTGAGTTGATAGTGAGTGGTGATGAATGGTGGAATGGTGGAGGTGTTGTGCAGTGAGTTCGAGCTTGGCTTCAGTGAGTGCAATGTTGGTGGTCGGTTTTTGGTGAGCTGCATTGTGTATTTTTTGTGAGTTTACTGTTGATGCTAGAAATTGATCTTCTAGCATCAACGGTGAAATTACAGTGAAATGAGAGAGTTTGAGGGAGGGAAAGTCTCTTACCAAATGGAGGATGACTTCTTATGTTCTATCATTACTTGAGAGGGATGTGGTTTAAGGAAATCTATGATTATGTTCTCATAGCTTTGTAACTAATCCTTTACTAATAAGCATGGATGACGTTGGCATTTTAGCTGAAATATCATGTCTTCCTATGCCTCCATTGTTCTATTAAATCTTGAAAATTACTTGTTAATCCATATTATGTCTATTTCTTAGCGATGTTCAACTAATGTCAAGAAGCAAGTTTGTTATTTCGATTTTAGTGAATTTGTGTTTACATTTTGTAGTGTGCCTTTCGTAGTATCTATCAGAAAGATATTATTTTTGTAGACCTATGACTTTTTTTCTCCTTATAATAAAGATTTAGTGGCTGAATTTTACTTTGTTGTTGAAAATTAATTAATCCCACTTCTAAGTTTCTCGTAAGAACAGTGTAGTGAAATTTGTTTATAACTGAAGATTTGCTTCTTTACATATCATGAAGAAGTGGTAGAGAAGTCGTCTCTTGACTCGATATTTTGTTGTAAACTCCAAAAGCGTGTATGGGGTTGAAGACAGCTTAAATATATTTTTAGGCAAAGTTTGTGTATTTAGCAACTTACTGCTGCGAGGTTAAGTTGAAATGCTTCTGTTTTATGGGGTTGAACACAGCTTAAATATATATAATAGATGTGGTAATAGTGTTTTTTTATTGACCTATCAAAGGCTTGAAGCAAATATAAAAGAGCTTGATATGGCTTATAATTATTGTGATGATGATAGTACACTTGGACCTTTTCTGCATGATTCTGACTAATAACATAAATCCTCATGTTGGTAAAATTTGACGAATGAGTAGCAATATTTTTGCAGATTCGTCACTTGAGACCTGTCGAGTACAAGAGGTCTAGATTATCAAGACATCGGAGAACTGTGAACCGTGCTTATGGTGGAGTGTTGTCTGGAGGTGCTGTAAGAGAGAGGTAGTTTTTTCCTCCATGTATCTGACATTTACTACGGGTTCCCTGTTCTTTGTTTCTATCTTTAAGTTTTTGACTTTCTTTCTCATTGGAATTTGTAGGATCATCAGAGCTTTCTTGGTGGAGGAGCAAAAGATTGTGAAGAAGGTTTTGAAGATTCAGAAGGCCAAGGAAAAGCTATCTTTTAAGAGCTGAAGTGTGAGTCATATGCCAATATAGTTTTTGGATACTAGTTAGTCAAGGATGATTGGAATTGTATTCTGAGGTCTCCATGCTTATATTATGTATGTTTGTTAGATTTTGTCAAATGACTGTTCAGTTTGTTGAAAATTCTCATATTTGGTTTTTGGTTTCCCTGCCTTAATAATATCTTAAAACTCCATTTGGGATTTGCTCTGGTACAATTCTTGATTTTTCCCCCTCATCGAGTCAGAGTTTATTGCTAAGTTTGTTCTGGTCATCTGGTGAGTTTCAATGATAGATTGATGTTCAAATTGATTGTTTCCTTTTCGTTGTTCGCCATATTAAAATTTTTGGTGCCAAGATTATTTACTTGCCCCTCTAAATAATAGACTCAATGTGAATGGAAATTCACCTTTACGTGTCAGCTTTAGTCGACATGTTAGCATTTGGATTGCTTTCTTCTCTCTTTTCTTTTCTAAGCTATATTTTTCTAGGATTCCTTCTCTACTAATGATGCTGATCAATAGAACTTGCAGCTCATATAACCAGTAAAATAAAAATCATAATCTGCTTTCTTTTCCCCATCACTTTTTCTAGTTTTGACTTGAAACTATGTTCGTTCATGCAAAAAAACATAAGGCTTAACTTTATAGAATTGAGTGTTTGCTATTTTGTGTTAACGTCGACTAGATTCTTTTGAAGGTATTTTAACTTGAGAATAAATGTAGCTTTGTTTCACCCATGTTCTTAACTTTTCTTGTTTCATGATACTTTATCACATTGTGTATTCCTTGCCTCCCTAACCATGGAAAGTCTACTGCATCAAGAGTCCAAAATCACCACTAAAATACTTGCAAAAAGGTATCCAATTAGAAAAGAGGTGGTTGCTTACATGTGGATGAGTCTTGCTGCGTTGTTTTTATGTATTACATGTGGATTTTGCATTTTTCTCATCTGTATTTTTGTTCTATTCCTTTGTGCGTTCTTATATTTTTCGTCTTGTTTGTTTCACTTATTTATAGATGTCTCCCTCACACCGCTATAAAATACCGGAGGAAGAGCGCGTTCCAGGCCAAATTTCCCAAGTAAGCAACACAAAGTACATAACGATTGTCCTCAACAAGCTTGACGACCAGCAAAAGAATATGTTTGAGGAAAGCTGTATAGGCCATGTTGCGAAGCTGCCCGATGTCAAACTATCTGCCCAATTAATTCATGAAATGGTAAATAGATCTATTATTTGTCCAAAACTTCACGAGGCTTGGTTCAAGGTGAACCAACGGTTTGCAAGATTCGGTTTGCCGGAGTTCGCATTAGTTACTGGCTTGAAGTGTGGTGAGTTACCCAAATGGCCGGCTGCCGAAAAAATCATGGGAAAAAATCGACTATGGGACAAACTGTTTGCCAATAGAGACCGAATTACTTGTGGCGACCTAGAGAAGGTTTTCTTGAAATGTGTCAACCGTAACGATCGTTACAAGCTTGGGTTGGCACTAATTATAGAAGGAGTTTTCCATTGTAGAGACCGAAATGTTGGGATACATCCCGATACTCTTTCCATTGTCGATGATTTGGATTTCTTCAATGTCTATCCATGGGGGAGAGTATGTTTTACGCCTCCGATCAAATCACTAATCCGTGGATGGGGGAGAAAGGCAGACTTGGCAAAGGTAAACGATTGCGACAGAATGTCGTACACGTTGTACGGATTCCCTCTTGCCGTGCAGGTATACATGTGTCTGCATTTTATTTAAGTTATATGCATTGCACATTTTTACGCTTCTCCGTATATGGTAACCACTTTCATAAATGTGTTGCAGTTGTGGGTGTACGAGGCAATCCCAGAGTTGGGAGCTCGATTCTCGAGTAAGATTGGTGACGACATCCCAAGGATGTTGCGATGGTCGGGCACAAGACAGCCTCAAGCAAGAACATATTCTGATTTCTTTGACAAGACACATGTGAGCAATTTACCTTAATAAGTGAACTAGTGCTGTCTTCCTACATTATCCTTGATTTTGCTGTCTTTTCCTCCCATTCGCAGTTACATTTGTGGGCTACGTTGCGCGCTTCTGCTGAAGAAGAATTGCAGCCATACTTCTCCGAGTTAGTTCCATTCGAAGATGTTGCAGACTCAGTTCTGGATAGTTTGGTTCTTCAAAGTATTGAAATACAAGATTGTCCACCAGAAGTTGATGTCCTACCAACTAATGAGAACAACCGAGGCAAGAAATCGAAGATATCTACCAGAAGTGGAGTTCGACCGTGTGATTTCAGTGATGATGAGGGTGGAGAAGAAGGGCATCGTGCTCCAGTCAACGACTTGCCATCATCTTCTACAATGAGAAATCGACCAGTAGTGAGTCATGTTTCTTTGGATGACATCCGAGCTCTCTTCGCTGAACAGAGAGAGATGTTTGATCTCAAGTTGGGCGAGCTGAGACGGGAAATGAATGTGAGGTTCAATGGTATCGAGAAAGAAATAGGAGATCATGTGTGTTCTGTGAAGGATCATGTTACAGATCAGGGAAATGTGATGAAACGGAGGTTTGAGGATGTAGTGACTGAAATTGGAGGACAGAAGGTGAGTGATGAGTATGGTATATTTGGTTGTGAGCAGATGGGTGATGAAGCGATGCCTGTACGGGATTATTGTGATGATGTACGGGATGATTGTGATGATGTCTCGTTGCCGAACACTTTGTACGACGAACAGCTCGCCGAGGCAAGCCACATGAATGCTAGTAACGTCGATGACTTGATCGGGAGGTCCTCAGATGTGAGTGCCCCACCCGTGGATCTTCCTAACGTGAATGTTCCACCGCCATCCCGACCTCGATCTATTAGAGTGAAGATGCCCAGTGCTAACACGCGGACTCCATTTACACGATCTGGTCGTCGAAAGAGTAAGAGGAATGAGTAGCTACTTTACATTGTTGGCGTAGCATGGTATTATTTTTGGAAACATCATGAATATTTGTGGTTTTGTTTACCATCGTTAGGAACATATTTTGGTTGATGGTATAGGTTGTCATGTTTTTTGTCTAATTGCAATGGATAAATGTTGGACATTTTGTCATTCAGTTACATGAATATTTGTGGCTTTGTTTACCATCGTTAGGAACATATTTTGGTTGATGGTATAGGTTGTCATGTTTTTTTGTCTAATTGCAATGGATAAATGTTGGACATTTTGGAAACATCATGAATATTTGTGGCTTTGTTTACCATCGTTAGGAACATATTTTGGTTGATGGTATATGTTGTCATGTTTTTTGTCTAATTGCAGTGGATAAATGTTGGACATTTTGTCATTCAGTTACATGTAGAACAGGTCGAAGTACATATGTTGCTATCTTTTGAACTATTATTGAAGAAATTTGACAAGAGGGTTAAATATTTCTTCTATTGCTGTTATTTTCATATTTTGCACGAATTGATGACGTAAATCATTGAATTTTATTTTTAGAATAAGCTCTGTATGCATTTTGTTCAATGAGTTGGTTCGACTTGCACAGAATGGGTACAATCAATTACGTGTACATGGACGAACTGTCGTTCCTGACAGTTCAAATATCAAGTGTCGAGATTGGCAGATATCTAATGTCGAGAATGACAGATCAAATGTCTAGAAATCGTATGAAATGTAGAGAAAATTCCTGAGTCGGACGAAATGTCGGTCTAGACATTTCACGACTGTTCAAGTGTCGTGAAATGCATGAAATGTCGAGAAAATGAATTGGCAAAAAACGTAAAGTTAAACCATACATCAATTCAATGGGTAGTAATCTGAAAGTACTAGCAATAACAACTTGTTCCATCCGCTGTGTATTCAACAACCCAAGAAAACGAGTCATTTCATGGCTTCCTTCGTATGCAATACCAAAATGTATACACAATGACGGAGAAAGTTGTAGTGACATTGCTACAATAAAAGGAAACCCACCATATTAATACACTAAGAAAAGTAAAATTGGATACAAAAACGATGGAAAGCATGTAATGCATGAAACAAAAATTGCAAAACCTTTATAATCCATGGCAGCTAATCATTTCACGATCAACACAATGTTATTCAAGTGCACGTGTTACTCAAAGGTGTCGGGTTCCGACATGTTTGCCTGTTGTGTCCGGACCCCTCACATCGGCCACATTTTCGTGTGGTGGTCGACCTTTCAGTTCTTGAACGTTTACGTAGTATAGGAGGGCGACCTGGTGCTCGACGTATATTTGGGGGCCACACTTCGATGGAATGAATGGCATTAGGAACAACCCAATCTGACTCCATTCCGACGGGGTAAAGCACTTCTGTGTACGCAACTCGCCAATAATCTGTGGTGTAGTATGGGGAGCACAAGTCATACAGTGATTTACCAATAGAACAAGCTGCTCGGGATGCATGTGCACACGGAATTTGTCGCATTTGAAACTCTCGGCATGAACAAGTGTTTCCTATAAGGTCAACAGTATACAGTTCTGTACCTACTCCAACCTCGAAAATGAATTCATCCAAATTGCGTACCTGCAAGGTCGCACCGGCATCAAACGATTTTTTTAACTCTGCATCCATTTTTGGGGTCAAGGTACTATGACAATTCGTAGATGCGTTTCTCCTCTCGAAGAACCATTGTTGCTGTAACGACGTAATGTTTTCGACCAACGAGGTTATAGGAAAACTTCGTTGTCGCCTGAGGACTGCGTTTACTGACTCCGCACTGTTATTTGTCATGACATTGTATCGATTACCAACGAAATTTGCCCGTGACCAAGTGGAGAAACCAGCACGTTCCAAATAAGAAGCCATGGCTGGTCGAATAGTTCTAATCTGTGTCATGAAATGTTCAAATTTCGAAATACGGTATGCTAGGGCTGCACGCTTGAACAAAAAAATGACATTGCTACTATTATACCTGGCAATAAGATTTTTCTCGATATGCCATATGCAAGCACCGTGGTGAGAAAGCGGAATACCCTCGTAATGGCCCGCTGAATGCTCTTCTTCCTGTCCGACACAAACACTAGCTGATTGAGTCATCAATGATGTCTTTCAATTTAGTGAAGAACCAATACCACGATGCATTTGTTTCCCCATCGACAACCCCCCAAGCAATAGGATATATTTGCATATTGGCATCTTGCGCTGCGGCTACTAGTAGTGTTCCCTTATACTTACCCTTCAAATGACTCCCATCAACACAAATTATCGGCCTCATGTACTCTCGAAAACCACGTATACTAGGCCCGAACGCTAAGAAGAAGTACAAAAACCTGTTGTTGATGTCGAGATCAATGTGTGCGACGGTTCCTGGGTTTTTATTAGTTAACATGTGACAATATGACGGCAATTTCTGAAAACTTTCTTCAGGTGAACCACGAAGAAATTGAAGACCCTTCTCCTTACCCCTCCACGCTTTATTGTAGCTAATCCGTACACCAAACTCACGTTCCATATCGCCAATAATACCGGCAGGAACGTATGGTTGGTTTGCGTCATTCAATCGTTGCATTATGTGATGCCCAATTAGTGCACTCGTTGCATGAATTTGTGCATTCCTCCGAACATCTAAAGAACATGTGTGTTCAGGTATGTACTGTCGAATCTTAAATATGTCTGAAGTTTTTATCTTCGAAGCTCGTACTAGCCAATGACACGTGCTATCGACGCAACACACAGTTCGAGATCTAGGATTCGACTTTTTAACCTTGAAATGAAACTTCTCTGTCAAAGCCTTCAGTCGAAGCCTTGTGTGTAGTTGTTTCTTGCTAAAGAAGATCTGATTCTCTTCAACGTCCTCTTCATCCATCGACTGAATTTCATTTCCAATATACGAATTTCCTTCATCGAAACCTACTTCCGTATTATGAATCAGTTGTGGCTGTTGTAGTTCGATCATACCCACTTCGTCACTTCCACATAATGCATCGTCTATTGGTGAGAAACGGTCAATTCCAACATGCACGTCCTGCTCTCGAGCATCATATTCATCTATAATTACACACAAGGCCGCTTCTGTGCAAACAGAAATGTACCATTGCAAATCCTCATCATTGGCTACATCAGCAGGGGGTATATTCATGTTCGGAACTTTAAATTTCAATTGAATTCGGAACTTCATTCTGTCAACATTCAATTTCTCAAATAACTTGTGTACAAGCTCTTCATATCTAATATCATGTCGAATAACAATTGATGTTGTTCGGTCCCCTAACCACTTCCATGTGTTGTCCACGTTGACAAATGTACCACCATACGAGACAATGAATCTCATAACATCTCCCATATCTGCATGTCGTAAATGAAAATATTATCAACTAATAATGAATATCGAAAACGAAGATGATAGTTGCATGCAAGACGCGAAACGTTGTATACAAAATGTTCCCTAATTTTGTTTAGTATTTAATGTTGTTCTCGACATTTGAATCTTCGACACTTCGAGAATTACATTTAAACTATCATTCTCGACGTTTAGAAACTGTCGAGACGGAAATCACTTCAACATATGCATTTTATCATCTTCTTCAACTTCAACCACCATTTTTGAAAAGAATTAATTCCACCATTAATGACATTCTCAACACACAGGAACCTGAAATTATTATCTACTTAAATTATTGAAGAGTGAATCTAGTTGCATGCAAGACGTGAAACGTTGTATACAAAATGTTCCCTAATTTTGTTTACTATTTAATGTTGTTCTCGACATTTGAACTTTCGACACTTAGAGAATGACATTTAAACTATCATTCTCGACGTTTATAAACTGTCGAGACGGGAATCATTTCAACATATGCATTTAATCATCTTCTTCAACTTCAACCACCATTTGTGAAAAGAATTAATTCCACCATTAATGACATTCTCAACACACAGGTACCTGAAA
>CM032628.1:506851-670529 GCA_019097785.1 Fraxinus excelsior | reverse complement strand
ATCAAATTTCCAATCCCATCAATTGGGCCAAATTTTCAATCCCATCAATTGGGTCAAATATGCAAAACAAATTCCAGATTACCTACAAACTGCAAACCAAATTTCGAAATGAACTAAACCAAATTTAAGATGAACTGGACATATACTAAACCAAATTCCGGATGAACTGGACATACTAAACCAAATTTCAAATAAACTAGACCAAATTTCAGATTATCAAAAGCTAAAGAAACTCCAAACAAACTGCAGAAACTGAGTTTTTGCCACCGGAATGTGATGTGACTTTGTAGGGATATATCCAAAAAGAAAATAAATAAAGAAAAACAACATTGAGAGCCGGACGAGCAACTCAAGACCACTCGCCGGAAACGAAATTCAAAGGTTAATTTATTTAGGATCAAAACTACTCTGATACCATGTTAAACAATTTAAAGAAAAGAAAAAGAAAAAAGGGATGCTAGAGTTTCATTAATTCTACATAATGAAAAGTGAATACAAAACCTAAATATAAAGAGACTATATATAGTCTAAAATAAAGGAAACTAAAAAGACTATTCTACCCTTAATAAATAATAAAACAAAATGAGATTATATTTGTTAACAATAATAACCAATGTCCACATGGATTCCATGTTCACCACTAATGTTGGATAGCATTATAGCTACAGCAAATTGCATAGAGCATCATTACATGACCTTAATATACCAATATCTGTCTCCAAAATAGGTTTCAATCTTGAAAAATTGGATTTTGAGTTAAACAGCTAAATGTCATTGGTTAAACATAGTAACAGGGTCAATAATCAAAGCCAACATGAAGAATATGCAACATAGATTTGAAAAAAAAAAAAAAAAGGTTTATCCAACAAACTTTTGAGTTTGTGCCGGGGGGATAAATAGAAGAGCTTTATCATACATACTATGTTGAACAACCACTACTGATCAATCTCGAAGAACTTGCAAATAAATGCTAGCAGTCCATAAACTTGGTAGATTATATACAGGTGTATATCAGTCGGTCCGTTTACTTCCAACAGCGACTTGCACTATACAATTCTTTCACATTTATCTTAAAGGTTTGGTGAAAGATGCTACATTCATCAAATCCAACAAGCACAACTGACAAGATACACAATCTTATACATTGATACATCTACATTTTAGCTGCAACATCCGCCTCTTTGTGCAACTGCTCCATCTCTTGCCCCAGCTTGACCTTGGGGCCGTCCATAGCCAACCTTGATGCCAGATGACTGCAATCCCAACCAAAAGTATAGCATAAATGGGAAGAGTTCTTCCATAACAAAATAATAGAAGAATCTTCAATTTCAAAGGAAGACATCGATAATCATTAATCCCCACAACCGCAACGCAGTTGCACAAACAATGAAGATACCAGAAAGGTTTTACATGCACAGGAAATGCTAATTCATCATAGCCTATCTCATGATCTTATATTGGCTTACGAGCTTATATTGAAACCATGCCATTCTTTTACGTGGCTGAGTTAATCAGATTAATTACCAAACCACCAATGTTTACCTACTTGATAGTTGAATAAAGAGAAGATGCTCTGTAGACTGTAGGTCAAGTAATGTGAAAAGCCATTACAAATAAGGACGGAAATATTCATTTTTCACTGTGTAGTAACAGAAGGCTGTCCAGTTTATTTTCTAAGAACGACATTAACCTTACCTCGTTGGATACATCAAATACGCCTTCCTGGATCTTCTGAAGTATCTTTGCCGCAGTATTTGTAAATGCCTGCAAAAGAGTACATGAAAAATACATATAAGATGAAATAGAGATTCAAGTTGGATAGAAATACTTCTATAATGCAGAAGTTACATGAAGAAAGAAAGGTTTCATTAGATTTTGCTTCAAATATGGCACCTCCTCGACATTTTGGGCTGTTCTAGCAGATGCTTCCAAGAATAGCAGTCCATTTTCTTTGGCAAACTGTTCTCCCTCCTCTTTGCTTACAGCTCTTCGGTGAGCAAGATCACTTTTGTTTCCTACAAGCATGATCGTCATGTTTGGGTTTGCATGCTGCTGAGCATCTTCCAGCCAACTTGTCAGATGATTAAATGTCTCTCTCCTAGACAATATAACATCTTCCCAGCGTAAAGAAAGAGAGAATTCACATCGTATAAGAACTTGGGCCTAAGATGAAAGACAAAAGAATTGTCTGGCCCGGAGACTATTAAAACACAGGGAAATCAGAGTTTTGACATAAGAAGATGAGCAAATGTCATGAAATATTCCTATTTCTGTTCTACTGAAATTCAATCCAGAGCACACCTGACTAGCAAAAAAATCACACATTGTATGACAAGACGCTGTCCATTGGACTTGCAAAAAACCAAAAAAGTGCATGATGTCCATATGATCTCTTTCTGTTAAAAGAAAATGAATTTATTAAATAAATATGATTGCTCAACCAATATTATTAACTATGTAACCACTGACCAAATCCTTTCAATCATGCTGGAGTGAACATCAAGACTGAACATAAGCTCAGTGCATCACAGTCAGCCATAGCTCCAAAAGCTTTAGTCCATGTAGGCAAATTCTGATGTAAAATCGTCTTATTTTTGCATTATAGGTATGAGTTGTATGCAATGTTTCCTAAAGGTATATGGAATCTTATTTGTCAGAAAAATGAAAGCAGCCAGAGTACTACAAAAGACCATACTACTGAACATCATTCAGGAGTTCATTCTAAGCATGAAAAGGGGAAAGAACAGAGCATACATTAACCTACCTGGTTATGTCATAAACAAGTAGTGCACCAGCTGCTCCTCTGTAATATGATCTAGTGATGGATCTGAAAGATTCTTGGCCAGCCTGAAAGAGAAGAGAGAACTTGGTTGACTTGTGTTGTGAAGAGAGTGTATAATAAACTAGACTAAATTCAGACAACTGAAAGCTATAATCGAATGAGAAAAATAAGTTAAATTTTGAATACATAGGATAAAAGGCGAGGTTTACAGAACACAAGAAATCAGCATCTTATTTACAGTCAATATTTTTTAAATGTGTCCATAATGCCTTCCCCAACTAGATGTTCATTTTAAGTAGAGCAAGCGTGAAGTTTCCAAAAAGTTTAGAAGAAAGAAAATTAAAAATAATAAATGCACAGTTATTTTGCAGGCAGTAAAAGGACTTAGACTGATCATTCCCATATTAAAAAAAAATGAAAAGAAAAGAAAAAAAAGAGCAGATATAAATATAGAAAATGGGTATGTTGATACAAGAGAAATGTGCATGTAGATGGAATCTTAAGTTTGTTAAAAGTAGGAGAATAAAGCCTCAACATCCAATTGTATATGCAGTCTTAAAAAAATCAATTTCATCTACACTAAAGTTTAATCATCAATTGAATTAAAAGAGACCAACAAGAAACTCGAGAACAGAAGAGCTAGTTCATAACCAGAGAACCAAGCATCAAAACTGATTCCCTCGAACACAGCTGTACAACATCAGACTTAGATCAATCTCCAAGATGATGTGTTTATATTTGACTCCAAGAATTAAACCGCTCAATATCAGGGTCTTCCATTTCTACAAAGATTCAATCTCATCCATCATAGCAGAAACCAACTGCTTCAGTTTACTTCTCAGTGATGCATTCGTTAAGGCATTTGCAAAGTATTACTCGAAAAGTTAATTTCTTTCCATAATCCAAGATAAACTATACTCCTAATCAATGGTAATAAGAAAGCAGAACAAACATATCTCCTCCTAATCAACAAAAAATGCTAATGAAACATAATAGTAGAGACCTTCAATAACATGCTCCGTGCACCAACAAATGTCCAAGTTCTCATCAAAATTCAGTTGTAGAATAAAAATGTACAGAGGTGCTTAACTTCAGGGAAGATGCAGGTTTCAGCAAAAAGGAAAGCAGATCAACATTAGCATGACTGTGGAGAGAATCATTCCCCAACTCTGTGATGCACGGCATAAACATATCATGACAATTTCATTGAAGGTTGTTAATTCTTTTTGGACAATGAATTAATGTGGAGTTAAAATCAACGAAATGATTGTCAATATCAACCTATCCTTTACTTCTGTAACCTTTCCCCCTTCCCTGGGAAAAAAAAGCAAGGCAAATTCAAAGGGATTTTGTTGCGATTGTCATGGCATACAGCATAACATCTCAAAACCTACGAGAGTCTGGGGATGGACTGTAGTTTCAGTTACTGAAAAAACTCATCTCCAAACATACAAAATTGAATCAAGCTAATTCTTAACATCCAGGCAAAAGGATCCTCTTTGAGCATAAAGTACAGAAACAGAATAATCTATTTCAACATCCAAAAAACTAGGGTGCTTCCACTTGGAGTTCAATCGAGCCAGGAGAAGCATATAATTAAATTTTGCACGTGTCATAATTACATGCCAAAAATTCTAGAGTTGAAAGAAAAAATATATAACAACCCAGATAAAGGGACATATAAATGTAACCAACTATAAATAATAACGAACGACAAAGGATAACAAGACAGAAAAATTAAACGATAAAAACAAGAGACACTTAGTAAGTTACAGTGTCCCAAATCTGAAGCTTAAGGGGCCTGCCGTCGATGGTGACCATACGAGCCCCGAATTCCACCCCGATTGTGAGATCATGCACTGGCTGGAACCTCTTATCCGTGAACTGTAACAGAAGACAAGATTTCCCCACACCTACACCAAAAATCAAGCATCATATACCTGTCTAACTACTCTGTATCGATAAATACCTAGGGTTATTTATTAAAAATGAAAAAAAGAACTGAAAGGAGAATTACCAGTGTCTCCGATGATTATGTACTTGAAGAGATAGTCATACGACATTTTCTGCGATCGATTAAGCTCGTGAAGATAAAAATGAAGAAGAGGAAAAGCTGTATGTATAGGTGTATGTATACGTTGTGTGCTTTTAGCTGAGAGGAGAAGAGAAGGAATGGGACGCTACGATGGACGCTGCGTGAATCCAAATAAAAAGGGTTAATTTCACGAACAGTCGCTGAAGTTACCTGAAAATAACAAAACGATTTTTGAAGTTTCAAAGTCTCAGAAATGGTCACTGAAGTTTTAAATTTCTTTCTCAAACGGTCACTGAATTTTCAGATTTTTTGGGCCAATTTGCGACAATTTTTAGGCAAGTCTCGACCACCAAAACCACAGATCTCGAATACCGTTGGAAAGCCCACAATGTCTTCTTCAATTACCACTAAAAATTTCCCCATAATTCCAAGAGATTCAGTCGGAATAAACTCACGAAGTCGCAACTCAAAACTGTCAAAATCTACCTAGATTTTCATTTTTTTGGTCAAGTTTGCGACATTTGTTCGGCAACTTCCGATCACCAAAATCGTCGATTTCGAATACCGTTGGAAAGCCCACAACGTCCTCTTCAATTACCACCAAAAATCCTTCCATAACTCCAAGGGATTCGGTCGGAATAAACCCACGAAGTCAGCTATTCAAACTGGGCAGATTTTCGAACTTTTTTGGTAGCTGACTTCGTGGGTTTATTCCGGTCGAATCCCTTGGAGTTATGGGAAGATTTTTAGTAGTAATTGAAGAGGACATTGTGGACTTTCCAACGGTATCCGAAATTGACGGTTTTGGTGGTCGGAACTTGCCGAAAAAATGCCGCAAACTCATCAAAAAAAATCTGAAAATCTGGGCAGATTTTCACAATTTTCGGTTGCCAACTTCGTGGGTTTATTCTGGCCGAATCACTTGGAGTTTTGGGGAGATTTTTTGTGGTAACTAAAGAGGACATTGTAGGCTTTCCAACGACTGGCGGTTTTGGTGGTTGGAAGTTGCCCAAAAATTGTCGCAAACTTGTTCAAAAAATCTTAAAATTCAGGGACCGTTTGTGAAAGAAATTTCAAATTTCAGTAACCGTTTCTGAAACTTTGAAATTTCAGTGACCGTTTATGAAATTAACCCAATAAAAAAACTGTTGAAATCTCAATTAAGGGCGTTTGAGCCCAATTTTATTTATTATTTATTTTTTCTTTATGTACGATGCATTTTGAAAGAGTAGATTAAGAGTCCGTTTGGTAGAGATTAGAATCGGATTAAAATTAAAAAACTAGCCGTTATTGTTGACTTTTCTTAGACGAGTGTGACCCAATAACGGCTATATTTTCAATTTTAATCGGTACCAAACGAGCTCTAAAATTAAAGGAAAATTTTTTAGATTAAGTATAATATTATTTTATTGAAAAATGTGTGGTTAAAAAAGAAAAGAGAAAATTTTATTCCGAAAAAAATTGAAATCAAACGGGTTCTAAATTTAGGGGGTGAGAAAATTACTCGACCCCATCCCAAATGGTCCCGTTCCCTTGAGGAATCATGGCGGCACATGGTCACCACCCCAACCCCAACCCCAAACCTGTATCGGCTATTATTTTGTCTATATTCTATTTTAATGGATCTCATATTTAAAAAATAAATATTAAATAAGTAAACAAGGATATTTTGCTGTGGTAGGTTGTTTCTACCTCATATAGACTTACACACAATAACAATTATCAATTGCTTCTTCATGCCTTGTCCCATTTGGTCATTCGTCTTTCTTAATCGGAACAATACGATGTGTGACACCTTGACTAGATGGCTAACACATACCTTATCAGGGAAATAAGAGTCTGTTTAGGAGAGCTAAAAAATCGATTAAAATTGAAAATATAGTTATTATTGGGTCTCACTCGTCTAATAAAAGTCAACAATAACAACTAATTTTTCAATTTTAATTCGATTTTAATCTCTACCAAACGGGCTCTAAATAAGAGAAGTCGGACACTAAGCCCCTGTTTGGTCCGAGTTAAAACTTAATTTTAATTCAAGTCAAAATCATACAATTAATATTAACCACATCTTTCATGGGTCATATAACTTTTCAACCACACATTTTTAAATTTTTTTTTATCACAATTTACTAAAAACCTAATTTTAATCCCCACCAAACACCCCTGAACCTTTGCTCGGTTGAATCGAGCCAAAAACTGGGCCGACATAAGCTTTTTTCGGGTCGAGTCACGAGCCTCTCGAGCCGCTAGGCAAATTGACATTCCTAATGATAACCTTAATTAAAATAAAAAAAGAAGTATTTTTCTAAATATATATACTATTCTTGTGCGGCTTTGCCGCGTCCATATCATTGAACTCCATTTTTAATGAATTCATGGGACTATTTTGTGGCGCGCATGTTAAAATAATTAAGCAGATAATAAAAAAAGTAAACAATTAGCAAATAAAAACAAGAAAGTAAACTATCATAGTGTTGACCACAGTACATGAATTATAATTGAAAATTTCATTCATTAGGCACTCGTAATGATTAAGGTACATAGAATAAGCTATTCCAAAAATTTTCTACATTTATTAATTTATATACAAAATTTTTAAATGGCATCAACCTTTATTCTTCACAACTAGCTCCAACTCCAGTTCCAAACCCCCTTTGAATTCCATGTAAGGGCACGACATTGGATAATCTTCTTCTTTTACTTTCCACCTTCAGACAGATTTTGAAACAAATTATAAATTTAGTCAAAATTAAAAAATAATTTCAATTAAATATTCGTAATTATTACTCGTTATCCACTCATTTTGTGGGATCTACTATCATTTCTTTTACTTATAAAATCATTTATAAATTTTTCAAATAATGGCTAAGTTGAATAGAATTGATGGATTAATAAATACGTACCTAAAATTATGCACAAAATGGTGTAGAAAGAATGCCGTCTCTAGTTTACCTAGTTCCGTCCCCGGACAATGCCGCAATCCGCCACCAAATGGCGTCACTTTTCTACTTGTTGCGGGATCCTTACATGCATGGAAACATATTAGAAACAAAAAGTGATTATAGGTCGTGGATTACACGAAATGTGTAATAATAAATAAATAGTAGTTATAAGTGTTGAACAATATGATGGATTTGAGTTATAACCAAAAACAACTTATCAATTTTACCAAAATTGTCCAGAGTAACGATCAGGATATGAGTGAAAAACATAAAATGAAAAAAAAATGTCAAAGTAACACCAAAATCAAATGTATGCAAAGTCGAGGCAAGAGTTAAGCTCTTTGGGCCTTTGGCCATGGATGTGGCAATCGACTCTCAATATACAACGACAATTTTTTTTATGTTAGTAGCATTTCAAAACATAAGCACAACGACCGAAGATTGATTTTTGTACTCCTTATGAAAATGAAAAAACAACTTTTATGCAGAATTTTGACTAGAAAAAAGACGAATTTAATGTCATGCTATCAATGAGATGAACAAATGGACGTTTCAATGGTTTAATTTGTAGAGGATGAAAGGTTGCGAGTGAAGTATCGCGCTCCAAACTCAGCAACCTTTATCAAGGGTCGTAGTTTTTGCTGTCGCTAGTCTGTCGTCCTTGCGTCAGAAATAGAGAATCTGTCATTCGAGCAATAGCCTCTCCGCTAGAGCGCTAGACGAGCGATTGAGTTAGACAAATTTTCAATAAGTTTCCTCTCTTTCTTCAAATTTTAGACCAAAATTTCTCATTCACTCAAAATTGTTTTGGAAATTCCAAATATACATCGACGATCTACTTGATTAGTAGAACAAGTTACTCCATTTGTTTTCATAATTTGACTATCGAATCAAGTACAAATATTTGGTTGAAATTGACATGAAAGTCACTTTTTAATCATTAAATACTTAAACCAATTCCAATAATAAGTTTTACAATATGTATAAATAAAAAGTGTGTTTGAACTGCTTAAATCATAATTTTAAACTTTGTCAAACATGCACTAACTTTATAATGAAGGTAGTGGTGTAAATTAGATTAAATATATATGTAATTACGTACTGTCCATCTCTGAGGATTGAACTCGAAAGGATTGTGATGAAGAGTTGGGTCAAGATGTGTTGCAGAGAAGATGGGGAGAACTTGCCACCCCGCCGGAATCAGATAACCTGCAAATTAATAATAAGCAAAAATGTAAGAAAAATAAAACCAAAAATGAAAAGCATTTTTCAAATTATATAATTTAGTGTAGTGAAGAACCTTTAAATTCGACATCTTTGACAGCTTTCCTATGCACAAATTTGACTAGATTTCCACAACGCAAAGCTTCATTAATTACCTATTAATCCCAAATAAATACTCATTAGATTATACCTATATTAGAAAAAAACACTTATAATGTTGTTTGATGAAATTAAGAATACAATAATTCAACTTGTACATAATTAGTTGACAACTTTTTTAACTGGCGGGCCCCTATTGGGGACAGGCCTCCCCCAATAGGGGGCCGCCAAGTGACGTTTTGTCAAAAAAATTGTCAAAAAATAATTCTGTACGAATAGCATGGTTCTTCAGAATATTGGTATAACTTACATAAGAAGTGAACTCCATTTCCTTGTAGTCTTCCCAATTTAATGCCTCTCCATCCTTCTTTCTTTTTCTTATGGTTTGGTGTTCTTCCTAAAAAACCACAAAGATACATTTTCAATGAGTAATAGTCGACAAAAAATTAACTTAGTTTTTCAATTACATCTGTCCAATCCAATCCAATGTAGTCCAACATTGAAAGAATTGATGGGTGAATGGGCGAGCGGCTCTTTGGATGCGAATTGGTGAGAAGTCGACTTGATGATTTGACGATCCAAAAGAGACATTCTTTACAAATGGACCCCACATAGTGCTTGCATGCGTGCATATAAACATACCTTGAGTTGTTGAAGGGCGAATGGAGCTTGTGCGAGAAAGTACACGACGAGGGCCATAAGTCCCGAAGTGGTTTCATAACCAGCTAGAAGAAGGTCCAGCAAAACACTCACTCTTTCCTCATCATTTAAACATTCTTTCATCAAGATTTCATCTAAAAAGTCTCCATTAGCTTGCACTGCACCAATTTTTTTCCTCTCTCTTATCACTTCCATTAAAGTTGATGAAATTCTTGTTCTAGCCTGAAAGAAAAAGCAAAAACCAGACAGAGTTAAACTAAATTAAATAAATATTTCAGCTACAGATCAACTTATAATTCAAAAGAAAAAAGTAGATTATAATTATAATTACCTTGACAGCCTTGGCATAAGCAGTCCCTGGAATATATAGAGGAAGAGAAACAAACCCTTTCATAAAGGTAAGAAAATCCTCAAAAATTCTCACAGCAAGAGGGTCTTCAGGCTCCATATTGAGCAGATTTTTCAGCATCAGATAAAACGTAAACTGCATTAATTTAATCAGATTAATATTCACTCTTTGTTCTTGAAAAAAGAAGAAGAAGAAGAAGAAGGTTTTTTCTACCTCTTTGGCCTCTTTAAAGAAGAGAATACGCTTTTCTTCTTTCCAGGATCCGATCAACGAGATCGACAACTTCTCCACATAATGAAGAAATTCATGGCTTGACTTGGAAACATTAATAAAACAAATTGCAACGCTTCTTAACTTTTTGTGTAGTTCTCCTGATATAAGCATCATTGACAATTTTCCAAGAATATCATGTACTGGTTTAGGATAACTGCTTTGAAATAGCCTCTCTTCATTTTGAAGAATGAATATATTCAGCTCAAGATCACATGAAACTATTGTTGGAGTACCAAAAAGATGGGATTTAAAAACTTTCCCATATCTGCATAAATATGATAATCAAACTCGTACTCAAATGAACAATTCAATTCGTCTAAAGCTCAAACGAGTCATACCTGGAACAATGTTCTTGTAAAAAGTTGCTAATGGAGTTCGATTTATGAGGTTTAAGAAAAGCGAGTGTTTCTCCGACTAATGGCCACCCCATGTTCCCCTTAGGCAACTGCAAATCTGTAGACTTTTGTTTAAAAATGAAGATCCATAAAAGTTTGAGAGAATAAGATAATCCAAAGAAAAGTGCCAAGTACACAGGAATGAAATCTGCAGTCATTTTGTGTTGAAAATATTCTTGGAGTTCTCAGTTTTAATGTTTAATCATCCTTTGTAGAGTTTGTGTATTTTATATACAGTGCTGCACTCCTACCTAACTAGTTAAAGAAAATTATGTCCCAATTTAAGAAATTAATGAAAAATAATAAATCTTGTTCTGACCATGTACGAGTTTCTTACGATGAACGGCACATTTGATAGGACTTTTAAAAGCTTAAAAGCTACGTAAAGTAAGAAAGATTTTTTAGAAGAAACAAAAATAGAAGCTCTATTAAACGTTATTCTATAAGAAACAGAAACATTACCAAACGTGTCCTAAATTTGATTGAGTCAAACGTATAGACAAGTGCGTTCTCAACAGAATACATATTAATTTGTAACATGATTTCTCAACAAATTACATAATTTATTCAAATAAGCATCATTTGACTTAATTATTTACGTCTTCATAGTCATATTTTCTTCAACAAATTTATTCAAATATTATATTTATTATTAAAATAAGCTTCATTTGACTTAATTGTTTACGTCTTTACTAGTCAGACTCATCATAGCTTAAAAAATACAACCCGTAAATTTAAAGAGTTGTCGTCCTCATTTTTGTAAACTAATTACTTTTTATTTACGAATTAAATTCTTGATATAGACATTAAATTAGCGTAATCCTTTTTTTTAATAGACATTCCTAAGCAATATAATCTCATTAGACTTCAATCACGTGATAAATGAGTTCGAGCTTATTTTATTTCACTTACATCTTTTTAATGGTCCTGTCTAACAATATTTTTGAAAAGTCGAGAATTACTTTTGAGATTAAAAAGTTGTTTTTGAAGAAATTAGCCTAAGATAATTTCCTTCGAAAGTTTTTCTATTAAAAAAATGGACCATTTGATTCAGATCTTAATCTAAATCATAGTCAATAATTAAATTTAATTATATATTTCATGGATTCCATAACTTTTCGACCACGCATTTCATTAACTCTTATCAAAATCTACTAAAAATCTATTTTTAAATTGTGAAGATCTTAATTGGGAGGTTCACCCACCCTTTTGCCATGTTTTACATACATATATACAGAAAAGCTGCAACTATATTTATATACGATGACATCATTAGTGCATATTTCTGTAATATAAGTCAAACAAGCTTGTCGCGCCATGTATGAAGATGAGTTGCTAGATTCGTGAAAAAATTGTCTTACACGATTACGGTGCAATGCACCTATCTAACGAGGCCATATTTCACAAGCACTTAGTTTAAATTAGAGGTAGTAGTTC
Organism: Fraxinus excelsior; assembly: GCA_019097785.1. Classification (NCBI taxonomy): domain Eukaryota; kingdom Viridiplantae; phylum Streptophyta; class Magnoliopsida; order Lamiales; family Oleaceae; genus Fraxinus; species Fraxinus excelsior. The sequence goes on along the minus strand of CM032628.1, from coordinate 658,333 downwards.
CCTAAAGCACCGCCAAAAAGAGAACAATTTTGGTATAAATTTTACAACTTTTGAAGCAAAAGTTTAATGCTTTTGATTGTTTTATTTGCTTTATATGGTTTGATGTTGATGTTCCTCGTCAAAAACCGACCAACAAATTGCAACTGTCAACTTTGCAAGTTTTTTGGCTTTATTGCCATCATCTTTGCCTCTAATATTAGATTTTTAATCAATTCTATATTCCCAACATTAAACCATTTAATCATGACAATAAGACAACATTATCGATCGTTTTAGTCTTAATTCCGTTAAATTTGGTGTTATTTGTATAACTCCAAAATTGAGTATTATGTTTATTAAACCAGATACGATTTGATAACATGAACAAATCTTATTATTTTTCAGTACTCGATTTAATAATGTTTTCAAAATTTGAACTTTGCTAACGAATTATGGGATTATCTTCATCTTGAATGTAAAGAGTTGATTGTATCGAGTCGAAGAATATGCTCGATTGTCTTTTATTCAAAATTTATAATTACTTATAAGTCGACCAGCCGAACTTTACCTCATTACAAACTAGGTAGGTATTTGAAATAAATAAAGTTTGGAAAGCGAATGAGAGCCGTACAGACCAAGAAAAGGCAAAGAGGGGACACGGAAAGGAGGAATAATTTTTGTTTTTCCATAATGTAGTGCGTGTGCATGGTGCACGTGCAATGGATTGGGGCCCACGATTACTCAATTACAAGCCCAACATGATCCATTGAGCTGGTGTCTACATTGACAAAAATTACAACCAATCATGATTGTTCATGGCCTCTAAAATGCACTCCCACATTCAAATAATAATAAACATAGAACTTGTTTGTATTATATGTTTTCTTACAAAAAATTAAAAATAAAATAACAACAACGGTCTTTTTTATAACTACTAGTAAGACGCACGTGTTATAATATAGTTGACTATATAATAGCGTAAATGTACACTTTTTAACTGTAGAAAATGAATAAAAATGAAATTGAGAGAAATTAGTGTGAGTATGGAGATTGATGATGACGTAGAAAAGAAAAATTAACGATTATGATCTTACGTTTAATAATTTAAGATAATTTTTATATTCAAAAAATTTTAATCGATCCAAAGGGATAGTCATATCGTGAAATATAGAATCAAATGAAAAATTTAAGAAAATAAAGTTCAAAAAAATGACATTAGAATGGGATTGTGATTGAAAAAAAAAATATAAACAATCACGACTTTACATTTTACAATTAATGTAAAATTAGTTTTGATATTTAAAATTTGTCGATCATACATTTATTATGGTCGCACAACATTTTCAATAAATTTTAAATCGTTTAAAACGAATATTTATAACTTAAAATACTGAATCAAACGTGTAAAATAAATGCTTAGACGGCTTAGCCGAGCGTTCCAAAAAAAAAAAAAAACCCTGCTTAGATAGTTTAGTCGAGCCGAGCTAGAAAGGCATTCAGCTCGACTCGCGACTTATGAATAGTAAAAATGGAACTCACTCTTTTATATAGTAGTGATAGTGATAAACATCTAATGAAAGCTCTAATTGCCTAATTTAAATCGATCTCATCAATAAGAAAAAAGAAAAAAAAAATCTTTTGCTCGTAGTTTGTGGTACTAACATGTAAAAGTTTATAATAGAAAAAATTATCTTTTCTTTGGAGTGACATTTTAGACCTATTAACCGTATTTAAGATGAGATGTGGTTTAAAATGTGATAAAGAGGGTGAATATGATACTCTAAACTAAGAATAAGGATGTCTCTTAAGCGTGTATTTGATTGTGAGTATGAAATTTGTATGGAAATAAAATAGATTCTAGGTAATTCAATTGTAATTATTAATTAAATGTGTTTGATTGATTAAGTTTTCAACCTAGAAAATATTATAATTGTTCATTTTTTATTGGTGGGTAAATTGAAGAGAGAGACAAAGAATGAATGAATTACATAGAATGAATAATTACATGGAAAATATAATTGTTCAGTTTTCAAAGAAAATATGGTCACGTAATCAAAAGTAGGAAAATATTTTTCATTAAATTAAATTGCCAATCAAATAACACAAAAGTAGAAAATGAAGTGAAAAACACATTTTTTATGAAAATATTGACAATCAAACGCACTCTTATTATAAAACTTATTGTATCTCCAAGAAACTTTTTATTTCTAAAGAACATCTATGTATAATAAAGAGTATATTTAAAATTACAGAGTAAAATTTATTGTACATTCCAATAATACTTTCTATTTTGGCTCTTCATTTTGCTTCTTCAAAAGACCAATCAATTCAAATATTATTTGAATAATATAAGAAGTAAAGTATTGAAATATATTGTTTATTATATGCAATCATTATGAAGTAAGAATAGAGAATGCGTTTGACTCTCTAAATTCGAAGAGCAAAACCCGCAGTCTACTTTAAAATGTTATTTAAGAAGAAAAAAAACGTCTCTTGAACCTTATTTTTAAGCATCGAACCTCTAATATCGTCTCTAAACATTATAATAAAAACTAAGTAAAACAAAAATTATAAATATAGTAGAGACAAAAGGCAACTTTACTTTATTAGAAGCTTAACCAAACACTCTCTATTGCATGCATTGACTTGAGTTTTCGAAATTTTTAGTTTAATAAATATTTTATTTTGTATGTGTTATTATACTCAATGTTAATAGTGTTCCCCCAACATTCTTGTTTCTTAATCATCCTGCCTCTACGTGTTTTTCAAAAGCCTAATCCTTGATAGTAATCATTAATCTTGTCTCTTTGACTAACCATGAAAAGGTCAGGATCTTGCAAGACAAATGATAACATATAGACATGAGTATTGTACTACATAGCCTAGGGATGCTTGAACAATTTTTTCAAGTATGCGCACCAATTTAAAACTCCTCAACGTTTTTACTAATTCTTGCATCTTTTCAAGTGGTGCCAATACGTAACCATAAGCTCTTTAATTTCCGTTTAGTAGAGATTAAAATCAAATTTTTAGTAGATTTTGATAAAAGTTAATGAAATGTAGTTAAAATTAATCGTTGATTTTGATTGAAGATTTTAATCCAAACGAAACAAGGGAGTATTTAGCTAGAATTTGACTTTGACAGACGTTATTTTGAAAAAAAGATAGTAATCAAAGTGAACATTCTAACAGAAGTTGACATAGTGTAGCAGGATTATTGTCCTTCATTTGTTATGGGTACTATATCTCTCTTTTTGTATGAAAATGCTTTCATTTTCAAGATTTGAACCTTCACCATCCTTGCAGTGTTCTTAAATCAAAACTTCAATAGGCATAGGCGTCTTATGGAGAAGGTGTGGAAAAATCCAATTTTTGACCACCAATTGTAGACTGGATAATTCTTGGCGTACAAAATGGGGTACAAAATGGTGTCCAAAATTGCCAAATGGCGGCCCCCTATTGGGCGCCCCCCAATAGGGGGCCGCCATTTGGCAATTTTGGATACCCTTTTGTAACCTAATTTGTACCTGTAACACAACCCTTGTAGACTTGGGTGGCTAGAGGCGAGCCTAAGCACCAAGGAAAAAACACAAGTGTAGGAAATGAAAAGAAGTCGGTACTTTTCTTGTGAACTTGAAAACCTAAATGCGGATAGCATTGGAATAGTAACTCGTGCAACTTTCTGCCATGCTCGGGATGTAGCTCTTTACTTGAAATTCTTATTAAGAATCTCCAACGCTTCGCCTGTGCACACATAAACTCGTAAGTTTTGAAGTTTGAATTTCACGCTCCATGTCTTTTAGAACCTTCTTTTAGATTTTGCTCTTAAAACCTAACTTGTCACAACCCGGAAATGTTTATTCTGCCTATGTAATGCACGCCACTGTGCAATTCAGGTTAGGAACGAATGCCTATTGATCAAATTCTACGGTCATAAAACTAACATCAACAGAAGGACTTATGCAACACAGTGAATTTACACTGTGCAAACAAATCTCACTGGTACAAGATTTGCACATTGGCCCTAGACTTCAGAATTCGAATTTTAATTACGAGACCTGGGTTCGATTCCGAGCAACTGAATTTACTTTTGCTTGTTGCCTTTTTCCTACTAAAGTAAGGTTCTTGTTAAACTTAAGGCATAATCTTATAATCCAAATAGAAAAACTACAATCACCAATGAAAATATAAAGGGCAGTTGGCAAAATAATGCTATGCTCAAATAAAACTATTAAGAGAATTTTGAAGCAAGACAATGTACAGTATGAGGTTTAACCAGAAAATTTACCATTCATCACTTATTTACATTCTGACTTTCTGAGTATAAAGAAAAACAAAAAAACTCAACGTTTACAAGAAAAGAGAGATCTCACCTAAAATTGCTGGAGAATCCCTATGATTAATCGATGATGATCTCTCCAAAAGCATCATCTTGATCACTGTTAAAAAATTTACAGCAACCATTTTCAATCTTCACAGAGTGTTCTAGCATTTTCAACGGCTGTCACATAGTAATACAATCTCCATAATGTTGCTATGTCCTACAAAATTACCGACAACTTTAGAATTATCTTTGCACAGGTTCAAATTGGAACTGTCACAACAAATAACCAACCCGATCTTTTGTACCTACCTCATCGTCCAGATCAACACGGACCTCATCACAAGAATTATTCTTTGATGAATTACGACGTCTAATGATTTCCACAACACGATCAAGATTTCCAGGAGGTAGACTCTGAATTAACTTACGAAGCTGTTGCTTCTCAGTAAGGGTCATCGACCTGTAGGTGAAAATTAAGATTGTGAAAACAAGCACAACAATCATTGATATGTTAAAAAAGAGGCCACAAGATTAATGTATTTGTTGTAGTCTAGTGGTGAGAATACTCACCTTCCACATGGGTGACCTGGGTTCAATTCCCAGAAAGGGAAAATAATTTTATCTTCCAACAAAGGAAGGTTACCAGGTCAAGGACCATGTTCCCCATCCTCGCCTGGAATCCCAAACTCATTCAGGATGGGGCAGTTGGAGATGGGAAATTTTGCTATCCCTAATGTTCACCTAACTCAAAAGGTGACCAGATAAGCCAAGGATCTAGTCTCAGTATCAACTGGCAAAGATTTTGGAGGAAATCTTTGCCCATTGTTCCCTGCTGTATTCTTTTTCTTATCAATTTTGTCTCATCTCTTTTGGAGATGGGTGGGAAGAGAAGAGGGGTGTAGCAGAACGGGAGCCTTGCTACCACCAGCCAGCCCGACCAGGAAACCCACGAACTGGACCTTGGTCTGGTCCAGTTAGTATATTTAAACTGCTAAGCAACTAAACTGGTGTTGACCTGGATGAACCAGCCAGTTTTATCAACCGGTAAACCTGGAGGGTTTGTTTTTATTAAGAAATTCTAAAATTCAAGAGGTTAGGGTTTGATCCCCAGACAACTTGGATCTTTATTGCAAGTCATGAACCACAAGGATAGTGTCTTGTATTGATCAATACATGAAACTGAATATATATAATGTAACTTTCAAGTATCAAAAATGAAAATCATTCATTATCAATATATTGTACATGAAAAACTAAACGAGTAAATTCTTCATTTTTTGTGATCAACAATAAATCATTTAAAACTTCTATTTTATTTTAAAAAACAAAAAATGTAAATGATTTATAATGCATATGAATCCACCCACTGGTCCGACAAAAATGACCTGCTGGTTCAACGAATGACTTAGTGACCGGCAACTTTTCAAGGTAAATGCCCCAGGATCAGGTTTAATAACTATGCTTGCTACCACAAAAATTAATACCTATATGGACTATTACTGTAAAGCCAAGCTACTACTGAAACACAAACCGTATAAAAGTGTTTCAAGTAAAGAGAGATTTTTTGAAATATATATTAAAAAAAACAGAAGACAAAAAATTAAGTATAGTTAACTAGACAAATTCCAAGAGTTTGGGCACAGCCAAAAAAAAAAAAAAAAAACTAAGAAGCAGTAATCAACTAGAGTCTACACTAGTATAGTACAAGAGATACCTGCAACTGGACATTACAATGTCAAGAAGTTCTTCTAGCTTCTGCTCCATATGGCAAATCTGTAAAATACACCCAGCAGATTTTAATTATGGATTAACTGAAGATATTCAACATGTCGATGGTTGATATTATAATTTATAATAGTTCACTCGTGCACATAAACTAGAAGTGATTCTTGATATATAAATACCATGGTGGACAATTCATCAGAATACTTCTTCATCAGTTCCTCTACTTTGGTGCTATCACTCTCCAAAATGTAGCGCAAGTCATCATCAATCTAAAGGATCAAATGAAACAAACAACTTCATATCAGCGATATTTTCACGGCATGAAAATCGTAATAAATCATATATCAGCAATGTTTTCACAACATGAAAATTGTGATAAATCATAGTTTTGCAGCCCTTGTTAAACAGTACTCATGAAAATTTTGATACTCTATGTTTTGGCAAGATTTTTTCCAGTGACATTCATTGTTGAATTACCATGAGTATACCTAATCAAAGTTGTATTATCATCTACTAAGTGCAATAGAGGATATTATATAGTGAATTAAAAGATTGACACAGAATTGACTGTATTATAACACTTCATATAAGATTGTACAAATAAGCACATGCTTTATTCTGTTATAATTTAATGGTCCAACAATAGACAAGCAAATGACAACAACAAACATATATTTATTGAATTATTGCTGTGCAATAAGATTAAATGAAATTTCCATCCCTGATTCCTTTGCAAATTAGTGATCACAAACTATGATTATGCATTGATAAGAACTTCTTGGTGGTGACACACGTTCTATGTTTGTTAAGAATGTCTTGAAAGATAATTTCCCCGTTCATTTATTGAAAAGGTCATTTAAAAGTCAAGAGAGCATAACAGGCCATATTGATTTTAGTGCCTGCATTTTGTTCAAGCATTTTCATATTTTCAACAGATAGGTAAAGCCATATTTGATGTGTGGAAATTTAGGTTAAGGGACGATGGATGCAACCCTGCAACCAAATTAGTTTTTTCTGTGTTTTTGCCTGTCAGAGGTTGTCAATTCTTTGAAAGACAACTTTACATAAGTATAAACCAACCTGCCACCAGAAAAACAATACAACAACGGATAACAAGAAATAACAAGTGCCAGGCACCTTGGTTCCATTGGCCCCAACCCTCAGCTGAGGGGTACAATTTTTATGGTCCTGGGTGCATTCCTTTATGACATCGTTGGATTCTTCTTTCCCAGGTACAGCCAAATGCACGTGTTCACTTTCTGAATCCTGTATGTAAGAAGGTAAAAACAGAAAGCTCAAGATAAATTTATCCCAACAAGATAGTTGGCCTTTAATCATATAATGGATACGTAAGGAACAGCCTCCTCCCAAGTAAGGTCATTTAAGTCTAGATGTTGACAAAAAATGACAAGCATCTTTGACACAAACAAAAATGTGAAGAATTAAAGAAGGCATGGCAGAATACCACTTATACATGCAGTAAGATCACAAGCAACAAATCCCTACCATGGTATTACACTACGAAAGAAAGAGTAAAAACTGTTTCAAACAAGATAAATCCTTTCAAAACATCATTAACTTCTGCTTCCAATACGCATAGTAAAGTAAAGTATCCTCAAATAAAATCTTAAAAAGGTCATTGTTTCAATTCGATAATAGAGCACTCAGTAATGCAATGGTGACTTGCATCCTCACAAACAAGAACAACCATTTTGAATGCATGTATGTGAGGTTAGATCATATTCGTAGCCAATCCACCTTGCCAGAACTTTTACAAGTCAAATCCCTCACAAAGCGTTGCTCATCTATCTCATATAGGACTCGATCTGAAATTTAATTGCCATCTCAACAACCCTTTTTATGTCTTTGCATGTTTGACTTTCTTTCTTTCTTCTTCTGAATTATTTTTCTGACTCTTTTCAGTTGACAAGAGATATATCATAAATAGAAGAAGAGTCTGATGTACAGAAAGTCAACAAACAACGTTTTTACCGGACATTTATTTGTGCATTTCCGATGCTTACCAAAGAGGGAGGCAACACTTTTAGCTTCTTCTGAGGGTGTACCGCTCGATCAACTTCACATCCTGAGCCATCCAAACTTAATAGGCTATTTTTGTATCTCAAGCATGATCGTATTCGACATATCGAAAGCACAGGATTTATCATCTACAACAAAATTAGATATAGGGTGAGGATACATTAAACAACTTTCAAAAATTAATGATGAATGCATATACATTGCCAAGCTTCCATGCTCCATGGACGGCTCCATTTGTTGAAGTAAAGCTGTAACCCTGTATCTAATTTATATCCAGATAATCAATGCACTTGGTTGCTCATGCCCTTAAGTCAAAAGTGGGGGTAAGAGAGAAAGATTGAAAAAGAAATGGAAATCAACAGATATATACCTCGTCTACTTCCTGGCCAAGAGTAAGCACACTTTGACAAAGCAATGACTTCAACCTTTCCTTTTTAATCTCCGGCAGTAGAGAACCTATTCCATTAGTGTATAAGAAAGCAGAACCACTAATATTGTTGTTCTCTTTGTTTGTGCAACTGTTCCTACTTGTGCTCTTTTCTCTGTCCAACTCAAGAAGGTTTCCAGCTAATCCAGAAATTTGAGGTGAGGAAGGCATAAAATTATCATCTTGAGACAATAACTCTGCTACTTCACTTGTATAGAAACCAAAGAAGTCTGGTCCTAAGTTACTGTTTTCAACTGCAGCGGCCATGTCCCTTGAAGTTTCTGACATTAAACCCAAATAATCATGCCCACTCAATGTCAGAAAATAATGACATATCAGAATCGATGTTGTGTGAAATGACATAATCATGTGTACGAGTTTTTTTAGGACAAATAATTAAATTGAATATCTTTCTTATGGAAGTCTTGAAAGAATATCCTAAGTATCTCCGTCGTGTGAACTCATCAAAACACGTGAGCAAAGTTATTGCAATTCCCAGATTCCCACTGCTAACCGAATTTCAAAATCCATTTAAGAAAGGGTTTGTCATCATAGAATGACAACTATGATTGAAACTTCTATGATGCTCAATTTCCACTTCCAAAACAAAAAAATCAAATCAATAGCTTGATAACTATATAAAAAAATGTGCAAACAAAATTTCAATATTGCAAACCCTAATCCCCATATGGTTGGATGGATCGGTTCGGTATTTCAATATCCGGAACTACCCATTACACTTTGAGTATTTCGTAATTGAAACCATTTGGTCCACGTAATTAATGAAATCAAACCCGATCAGCCGGTTTTGGTTCTACCCATAACATTTTTTTTTTTAAAAACCGTGAGCGACAATACAAATTATCTTCCAAATATCTAGAAGAAATAAAATATGCCACCAAATACATATTTCTTCGCCCATGTTAGTGTTTGGTATGGATTAAAATTAGATTTTTTATAAAAGTTGATAAAAATGTCTAGTTGAAAAGTGGTGGATCCAATGAAATGTGTAGTTAAAATTAATTGTTAACTTTCACTTAAATTAAAATCTTGATTTTAATCCGTATCAAACATGGACTTAATCTACTGCAAATATGCCACCAAATAGCATCCAATAACTAGCAGAGTATAAACACCAAATTACATACCTAAACAACAAACCAAAAACTAGAACCCAACAATAAGGAAGCACTAGATTTTAGACATGCTAAAAACAATATAAATCCATTCATTTAAAAATGGCAAAACAATCAGAATTGTCAACTTTTCTTTCCATCATATCGAGTAATGGACAAGTGAATAAATCATAAAAAAAATAACTCGTAAAAAGGACAATTTCTGTTCGAGAGTCGGGTACCCACAATTTCAGTTCAAGAACCAGGAAGCTTCTGGGACCCGGTCGTTCTATATCCTAAGGATCGCCACTGTGTTTTCCTCAAAACGTATGAGAAAAATTATTGTTATTTTCTCTGCTAACAGAATTTCAAAATTCATGCTATGAAAGGTTTGTCATCAACATTACGACAACTAGGGTTGAATTACATAAAACTTGAATTCTCGTGCTCTAAAATACATTTGAAACTTCAACAATGCTCTGTTGCCACTTCCGAACAAATAACCAACTCAATAGTTTAATTACTACACAAGCAACTGTGAAAACAGAGTTTCGACATTGCACGCCCTAATCCCTATAGGCATACAATTACTGGAACTTAAGCGAACGGAAACTAGAAGCCCTAGAGCAACTGAGTTTTGATATTCAACACAGTAAATTTGAAAGTAAAACAAAAGAGACATACATGAAAAAGAATAAGAGAACCTCACCCATTGAATTCTTCGATCTTGGATTCCTGGAGTTTTGATTACCCCTAATCCTCATCTTTAGAAAGCTCAATATGGATTTTGAATTTAGAGCCTTTCTTCAGGGGCGCATATATAGAGACCAGGCCCCACAGGCACACTTGTCGTGATGTCACACTAGCCAGAACATTCCGTCGGAAATACCATAAGTCCTTAACTTATAATTTAAAGCAATTGAATCCTCAATATTTTAATTTATAGCACACGAGTTCTCAATACAAAAATCTTTCAATTTTTTATTTTTTTTTAAATAATCTCGCGAAATTCATGAAAATATAAATGGTCTTTAAATATTTTAAATTTGGCCCACATAATAATTTAAGAATAGAGTCAGATTGGCCTCCAACCAAATTAGGAATTTGACGGAGGCCTTATATTTAGGTCTCAAAATTTAGAAATTTTCTCAAACAATTTTCCAAAACAGAATCCATAAATCATATTATTCAGCCGGTGAATGAAGAATGAAAATTTATTTTAATAAATTAAATTGATAAATGAAAGTTAAATAGCTAATGATGTGATAAAAAATAAATAAATAACAATAGAGATTATATAATGTAAAAAATCTGTTTTAAATAAGTATATTTATTTATTTTAATCAAATACTTGTTTGTCTCTTGAAATTGGCCATGAAATTACCCAAATATTCCGAAACCCTGACCAACAATTTTTTCTTCCCCTCTTTCAATTTTATACCATTCTCTCTCAATTCTTTTTATAGTTAGCAAATGGCTGCTTCAATCTTCCAAAAAATCCTCAGAAATCAGTCCCTATACGCAACAAAATTGATCAACCATCCTACACTACAGCCACCATATCTGCTTACCCAAATCCCCCAAACCACTATATTAGCTGATCAAATCCCCCTTCCCGGTCGTGGGAAAATAGCGGATTCAAGATTGTATCCTTCCATTTCTTCACATTTCTACCCCAGCTTTTCTTTTGGGTGTTTTCTGCACCCAGTTTCTTCTTCAATCGGGTCAATTCGATCCGAACCTGATGAAGAAACCGTTGCTGAGAGTCCTCTCACTATCTGGGCTGATAGTGTGAAGAAGAAGAGGAAAAGAAAGATGAATAGGCACAAGTTGAGGAAGCTAAGGAAGCATCTCAAGAACAAAACTTAGTTTCAGTATTTCTACCTTCTCTTTAACTTTAATCATCTGCTGAGCTAGTGGTGCTGTTTTTTTTTTTTAATAAGGATATCATTGAACTGAACTTATTTTGGTTGAATTATTTTGATAATTTATCAGCATTTTGTTGTGGAAGATATTATTACACATTGCTAGTTGTATGCTACGCCACTTTTTGCTGGGAATAAAAAGATTTTTAAGTGTAATAAAAGCAGTGTGACTGAAAATGATCCAGAGCATAATCTATCAAGCTGATTTGAGTTGGAGAATTTGTGCTAATGATAATGTAAATTGTTTGATGAAATTGATTTAGATGGATTCAGCTATAGTATACTTTTAACAGGTATTGTTTCTATTAGATTTACTTTTCGGGCCAATTTGTTCGGGAAGGCTCCAGCGTAGTGGTTGGGGCTCGACTGGATGGCATGGGTAGAGCTATCTTACCTTCCTCCACACAGTTCTTATAGCAATGTAGGCTGTGGGAACTCGTCTAATGTAGACAAACGAGGATCTTGATGAATACATAGATAAACAAGGCTAACTAAAGAAAGGATTGAATTGTCAAATAATGCTAGTAAAAGGATTCCCAGTCTATTACACCCTCATAAATAGTTTTTATTCTTCCAATGTTTTTTACTTACGGGCTATCGTGATAGGTAAACAATTTTCAGCTTTCTCTAAGCCCTTTTAAGAGCATCTCCAATGGTGGTTTAAAATTGGTTGTAAATTGATATCTTCGAAACTATTTTTGCATCCCTTATTTACATCCCGGTATATCTAAATCCAAATTCTACTCCAATGGAAATATCTAGCCCTTGTTTGATCCCCTTTATTTCCAAAATACATTTTTTTTACTTATTTTCAACCATACATTTTTCAATAAAATAATATTACTGGCAAATTCAAAACTTTTCCTTATTTTTTAAGTCCACATTCTCCATCAAATCACTATTTCAAAATGCATTTTTGTCAAAAAAAAAAGGGGGGGGGGGGGGGGGGGGGGGGTTCTCAAACAGACTCCTAAATCCACTTTTTGCTGTTTGTGAAAAATGTCCGGAAAATGCAATTTGCATCTTCTTTACATCTCTCCATTGAAGAGGTTTCCAACCATTTTAGAAATCTAAATCTCTATTTTACACCACCATTAGAGATGCTCTAAGCATTAGGCTGTCTAAACTTTCTCAAGCAAAGGAGAAGCTCTTTCTCATGGCTTCCCCTGTGAATATACAGTGGAAATATTTCACCGGAAGTATTAGAGTAGGTTCGATGTAAATTAGTGTGATGTCTTCCGTTAGATTACTAGGTATTTGACATCAGTGGCAGACTTCCATTTCCTTTGGTCCAAATATTCTAGGTTTTGAACCGCGGTTGTGCAATCCATACAGAAAAAATCGATTTCTCCAATGCTGAATTGCAAATGCAAGTAGCAAATAGAACAGAAAAGGAAGAGTAGCATTCCCATTGCAGATTCTCAAACCAAGCTTCCTATATGCTCAAACTGTAGAGGAAACTCACGCACGCACACAATAGAGAGAGAGAGAGAGAGATTTGCAATCCAAAGCTATTAAATTTTCTGGTGCCACGTGTTCAACTGGTTACATGTAGCATAAGTACTGTTTGCTTCTAAGCTTTAAGAGCCATACTAGTTGTACAGAGGAATAAATTTCAGCGCAAGCAATTTGAAAAGGAAACATAATTTCTATTGATTTTGTTCATTTAAATTTTATAATAATTGATCGGAACCTCCCACAAGGGAAAACTTGGGAGTGTGCTCACTGTATTCGACTATCGCTGAAGGTGGAAGGCGACCTATGCAAATCTCATGCACTGTCGAGAAAAGAGGGAACAGCTCTAACCATCCCCGATGGCTTAACACCTCATAAACCTCTTTTGCCGTTGAGACACCCTTCAAAAGTTTCAAGACGGGGTTAGATAACTGAGCTCAACCAATTTATTGGGGAAGAATTTCACTTTCATACTATTGATCTATGGAGAGAAATTTCTTCAAATTTCCGACTTTGGTTATGAATATTTATGCTCTATTAAATATGTTATCTACCTGTAATTTCTGGCCCTGTAACATCTCTGCTTCGAGCTCATCGAAAGACCTGTACAGAGAAGTCGAATATGATTAATGAGCAGTTCTGCACCAGCATTATCGTCTAGTAATTAGATCTCTCATTTAGGATGCACCTTTTTCCACCATTTCTGGCAAAAGCCTCAGCACATTTCCTGTTTCTTCCCCCCACTGAAATCAAAATACATCACAATGTTCACATGTCTACCTAATACTGGTGGAAAATTAGGAACCAAAAGGACGGCAATACAAGTTTGGTACGAAGCATTGAACAGGACTAGATGTAATAGGTAACTAGATTTTAGTTTTGTTTATACTTATATAACATCTAGCACTATCGAATTATCCCTACCAAACAATTCGTAGAGGTATTGAGTCTATTGAGTAGCCCTACTTACAGCAAGTTGTTATTAGATCTGCTACACCGCAGCTCTCAAAGAAAGTAGTATCTTTGACAGAAGGGAAAAGTAGCTTGGAAAAGGCCTTCATTTCCCTCAGACCAATTCTCATAATTGCAGCCTGGTAAATCACACATATTGATCAATCAACTTCTCCACCATGATGATACCATTGCAATAAGTTTTAGCATAAAACGTCATTTGGCTTTACCTTGGTGTTATTTCCCATCTCCAACCCGTCCACAAATCCTGTTTCATCAGTTGAACACTAAGCCATTATTTTTAAAAAATGACATCACCACTTGTCGAAAATGACACTGTCAGATCAAGTTATTACAGACCTGCTGCAATGGCCACGACATTTTTTAGAGTACCACATAGTTCAACTCCTTCCACATCTTGGACCTATTTTATTTATGCAGTGCGTGAGAATGTATACAGAAGCTCATAATTTTGTGCTTTATACGTAATTCTATGTAATTAGGCCATCAATGGCATATAAGTTGTGGAAGGTAACATATTTTCACTTACAGCTGAGACCATGAAGTATGTAGTGTTGAATACATGAACCCATTTTTCTGCAATCTCTTTATGTTTTGTGTATCCAACAGTTGCCTCGCTGAATTTCTCGACTGCAATCTGCAAAAACAGCAGTGATTCATTACACAAACCATTAGAATCAAGAAATAGTTGCCCACACAGAGTATAAAAAGAGAAAGTAAAGCTCAATGACCTCATTGGCAATATTTGCCCCCATCAAAACACAACAATTAACTCCAAGCTGTTCAGAAATTAGGGTAGAGATCATGCATGGACCTTCTTTCTTCACTTCCATTCCTTTAATCAGCGATATTGCTTCAGCATCTTCTCTTATCTTCCCAACAAGCTTTCTGCATATGCCCTCCATGAACTGATGTGGTGTTACAAATACCAACATGTTTGCATCCTTCACTGTCCAGTTTTCCATTGTAAATTATCAGACAACTCCACGTTAAAGATTAAATTAAAATAAATAATTGTCCCTTCTTATTTGCCTTTTTTTTTTTTTTTTTTTTTTTTTTTATGAAGTCGTTCAACGTGGTAACACTACCCTTTTATTAAAATTATAAATTTGCCAGGTATTCGATGAAAGCGTTCAAATAAATAAATCACACGCAGGGGCGGACCGAGACCAATTTTCTTGTGGGGTCAAAAATGAGATTTCAAAAATATTTAGGTTAAATTTTTTTTTTAAAAATAAAAAATAAAAAAAAAAACTCAAAAAAATTTTTTTTTTTTTTTTTGTGGGGTCATCTGACCCCACATGACCCCATGTGGGTCCGCCAGTGATCACACGTAGGACGGGTCATATAATCTTGGGAAATGTAATTACCTGCATTTTCAAGGTTAGGGTCTGCAACAACATTTTCACCAAGCTTTATTCCTGGAAGATATTTAACATTCTCCTATGGAAGAAGACATTTATATAATATAAATTGCGAGAATTGATACAAAGACAAGAAAAATAATAACACGTGACATTTGGAACTAAAAAATTACATTGGTTCGATTGATGACTTCTGAGAGTTTTTCTCCAGTTGGCAGTATTTCCTCAAATACCCACATCCTCACTTCATCTACAAAAAATCAATTCATTCATACTTGTAAATGCATAATCGACTGGGCAATTAGTCCGTGTTTCGTTGGTGAATAATTTATAATCATTTTGATTAAACATACTTTTTATCCGCACATTTCATAGATCAAAACTAACATTATTATTCACAAATTCCGTAACATCCCAACTTATAATAATTTAAATTATATTTTAATCAACAACCAAACATACATCATGTAATTAAGGTTTCATTTAATAGATTTTCGTATTTTTTTTATTAGTTGTTTCGCTACCTATATAAATAAAGGAATCATCGTATTTTTATCTTCCTCTGTACTAACACCCTTCTCTTATTTTTCTCTGTTATCTTCTTTCTTTCTGTTTCTTGTTCTCGTTCGATTGTGTTCTTCGTGATATAATGTATAATTAATCGTCCAACAACCCAACTTACAAATTAGACAGGAGAGCAATAAGAAAGAAAGGACGACAAACCGTGGAAAGAGCTAAGCTTTCGGGTGTTGGAGGCAATGAGTTTAGAAGCAACACTGCCCCAATTCCCACTGCCCACAACTGTGACTTTTGATTTGATGGGCCGCACTTCATCTTCAACTCTGGTGGTGGCGGCGTTTTGAATATTAATCTCCGCCTCCACCGGTGGCTGCTGAGATCCTACTGATGGAGCCATGAAGAAGAAAAATGGGGGCAGATTGCAGAGGAAAAATTAAGGAGTGGAGGAGAGGAATATTAGGAGTAAATGAGGAATGGAATTAAATGGGGAGGGAGAATGTACATTTGGGCGGAGAACCACATGCGTCTCGTCAGCATCAATGTGTTTAATGCTGAATCTGGCGATCTACTCTATACACTAATACACACAACGTGTGACACAAACAAAGAAACACCAATTGTCTTTCTTAATTGTCAACTCCACCCCCCACTATCCTTCTATTTTGGTTTAAAAGCCCATATAATTAAAATTTGGTCCTTCTCCTCGATTAGGATTAAGCAAGTTAAGTTTAGTACGTTAGATTTAATGGTTTTGTAAAGATACGTGTGATGAAGTAATAGCGATTGTTAGGTCTAGATCAGTTTATGGAATAATCCAGTTAATTAATTCCATTATTAAAATATAGCTCATGTCTGATTTAGTTAAAAATTAATTTTTTACTAGATTATAATACAAATTGATGAAAGGTGCGGTTAAAATTTTGATAATAGTTGTGCATCCCATAATATGTATGATCGAAAATGAATTTGAATTAAACTCATAATTATGTGACAGTCAACGCTCCTGTAAGCCCAAATCCAACGACAGATAATAGCACTTATAACTACAATCCAATCCACATGCTTGTTCCACGACCAAAAAAAATAAATCTTCAAGACAGTTCTTTTATTGAGATTTTCAGGGAAATCAAAGTGTGTTACTTCGATATTCAAAAGTGGTGAATGAATATGTTTTTTCTGTGGTAAACAAATAATTATAGCAACACAAGTTGGTTCAAGAGCCTAAATATGAAATGAAAAATTCAGTCCTCTCGAGAGTTGAACAAATCACCAGACGACTAACAATGTTGTATCTCAAGGAGCTCTGTCAAAGGGTTTCGTGTCATTGTAACAAACATTCCAAACAGCTTCCATGGCATCCTTCGCAGCCGCTTCTGAGCAGTATGGTTTTGCACACACGGATTTCATCACTCTTCGCCTCACACAGTCCTTCAAGCATTAGTTGAGAACAAGAATGCTAGCCCCAAATGAAGCTTAAAATTTTGTTACTCGACTTAATATTGCACATCCAAACTTTGAACTGATACTATTCATGAATGTATGGCATAAATCCATTACCATAGGGCCTAATTGCTGACATGAAGCGGTCGAACCTTCTATTTTCTTTTTAATTAACAAGAAAGAGATACCATTACTCTCAATTAATCTTATCCATCAGCATAGCATGCACTACAAGATTACAGATTGCTTTAGGCCTAACAGCATCTTTTCCTCTCGTTAAATATCAAATTTCGCACTTAGTACACCCGATACCAATTACAAGTTGCATTGGAGAAACTTTTAAAAGCGAATCTACAAGTGATTCAAGCAATTCAAAAGTCAAATTGAACTTTAGATCTTTGTTCGTACACATTACCCGTCTCGTGATAGGTAGAAGATAAACGATCGCCTTATTTTTCAAATACTCTGGAAGTGTTGGTTTAAACTAGGGATGACAAAAAAACTCGCTAGCTCGGATGGCTCAGGCTCGGCACAAAAAAACTCGAGCCGAGCCCGAGCTTTTTTTTTTCCGGCTCGGACTCGGCTCGTTGACATAGCTAGTTTAAACTTCATAGAGAATACATTCTGACTTGAAGCTCTTAAAGAATGGAAGTTACATGCAATGTTGAATGACAACTTAGTTTGTTGAATTCATAATGGTCCTTCAGAAAGATTACATATTTAACACATATTTAAAACCCAGATTTGACAAGAAACTTCAAGCAACAATGGACAATTTTGTAACAGAAGAAAACTCACTTGTTCATGACCTCGTATTTTTACAAATCCCCGCAGTAATTCCCTTTTATAATGGCAATCACCACTGATATGGCCAGCTCGAATCTAATTCCAGAAACAATATAAACGTAATCCATAAATCAGTAAGAAATGAACTCCAATATGAAACCTAGAAAAAAAAGAACCACGAAACAAATGAAATTTCTTAACCTCACTGCAAGCATGATGAGCACAATCAGACCAGTCCAAATTTGCAGCACGAATGAGTTCATGAATTACAACTTGGTTCACCCCATCTTGTATTTTTAAGTGATTACTGCACACTACTACTGTAACAAATTACAACATATTTAACAAAGAAAAGGTTGGCTACAGTTTTAAATCAATTTCTCAATTATTCAACAATAAAAATTAGAACTAGACACTTACCACCACTATCTATGATCAGCAAAATCGTAAAATCGATTTTTCACCAGTAACGAATAAATTTATGAAATAATTATGAATTAGTCGGATTAAATCAATCAAATATAGTGAAAAGGTCTTGCTCATGACGGAAAATTTGGTAACATAGTACGTAGATTATCGTTTGGATTGAACATGCACAATTACATCGTTTGCACATTCTCTTTCTTTTTACTTATTGATTTCGTATTTGTGCATATTTGTTTGATTGACTTATTTATTTTTAATTTGCTTAAATTTGAATTAATTAATTTTTTTAAAGTTTTAATAACTAATTCAGTCCCCTTTTGGCTAATTATCCATGGGCTTTCATTTCCAAGAATTGCGGGTTTCAAAATGGATCAGTTATTTTCCGCCAAAGTAGTGACACCGTTTAAACTGGAATATAACTAACTATCTATACATCCACCGGCGATTTCCGCCATCTCCACCCTATGAAAACCTCCCAACCACCCTACTGTTTTCTTCATTCTTCAGCTGTGCAGTGTTTCTCTAAGGATATAGAGAAGTAATGCAATCTACGAGATTAAAAAATATTATTTAACTCATCAGAAAAATGGCACGCCGATTGTTGTTTTTTGCTCTCCTTTTCGTCGCACTTGCCTGAGTGGTCATTGCGCAGTCGCCCCATCATCCTCCCCAGTTGCTGCTCCAACAAAGTCCCCCGACGTTACTCCTGTTTCCACTCCTCAGGCATCTCCAATCTCAGTGCTAGTGGCAGCCCCCCATGCATCCAGCTCCGCTGTCGGACTACCTGTGAGCTCTCTCGCTCCTAAGGACCCGGCGCCATCGCACTTGCTCCTGAGGCTGACCACGCCAATAGCGCCACCAGCTTGAATGTCTCCGTCACCATCAGTGCTGCCGCTGTTGCCGGATTATTCTTCTAATTAACACTGATAACTGATTTCTCACAATTCTTTCATTACTAATACAGTAAGGTTTTTGGGGATCACTTCAACATATCGAGATTTATTTTGTTTTCACACTCAAAATTCTTTCATTACTTTATCTTTTGCTCATTGTTTTAAGCATAGTGTGCCGCACTAGATACCATCTTCGAATCTAACACTCTTGAAACTTTAACTAAACCAAACACATGGTGGGTCTTACCCACTTAAAAAGCCCATCATTATATGCAACCAACTCTGTCACATTCACACTTAACCCATTCCATTATGAGGTGAGTTAAAAATTATAAATCACTTATTTCTTTGATCTCTTACAAGTGTCAAAAAAAAAAAAAAAAGTTCGAGCCTAAAAATTGGATCCATGGACAATTAGTGAGGTCCTAAATTAGGGTGTGTTTGAGCCACATTATTTTGGAAGAATGTATTCTGAAATAGTAGATTGATGGAGAATGTGTGATTGAAAAAAAAAATTATTGATGTGATGGAAAATATATTTTATTGAAAATGAGTAGAAGAATGAAAATGAAAATTTTAATGTGTACCAAATATGAGTTTAGACTAACAAAAAGGACAAAATCCAAACTAGTTTACAAGCTCAAAGGGTTGTCGGGTCATGACAAAAAGTTTGAAACCTTGTCAACCTAGATGACGATTCTTAGTCATTGGGAGATAAGCCCATTCTAACACCACTAAAAGCCACTTGACGGTTCAATCCATGAATATAATTAAGTGTACAACATTGGTTGACAACCACGCGTTATTAAAATTCTAGCATGTGATGTAAAAAATAATTTTTTAAAGTAGATGAATATGATGATGTCAAATAAAATGTTGACAATTAATGTTGTACATGTAGTATTATTCTTAATCCATTACTTACGATGCATTTTTATTTTATTTTATTCTTAATCCATTACTTACTATGCATTTTTATTTTATTTTTTATCTAGTGACATTAATTTCGATGGAATATTCCCATGTCCTTTTCCTCTTTTGACATTCCTCCTTACCGTATTATCGACTTTAGTTGGTCAATTAAGTTGAATAATTATGAATTTTAACATCAATCACGGTAGGCAGACAAGTAGGATTTATTATTAGTCAACCCTCATGCATACTGCAAAATTCTTCAAAGCAAACAGTAAATATCCTTTTGTTTCTTTAATATGACCATAATTTGAAATTAAGGTCTAAATGCTGATGATAATTAGTTCCAAATACAGCATTTAATTAACTAACAGCGAGCGCTCTTTCTGCAGTTAAGTGCACCCGCATTAGTGGTAATCGAACCCACAAGAGAAGATGGTCTAGCGCCTAAACTCGATGCTCGGGCGTACGTGGACGACGAGGCTCCGGCCCCGGACTGCCGGAAATAGGCACCGTTCAACATCAAGTCACCTTCCGACCTCCAATTCCAGTGACTCCATTCACTTTCCGGCGCATCCTCATGCTTTGTAACCTGCGCACGTTAGAGGTCAAATCCCAAGTTAAAACCCTTTTAAGTCTATGGTTTAAGATACCAGAGTCCAAGAAGCTCAACGAGTAGTCTGATTCCAAGACTAACGATAAAATCTTATATTGCACTAAATATTGATTTATTCTGTGCATGGATCAATATCTCTTTAGCCTTTACCTCTTTTCTGAAACGTTCATTAGGTGCAAGAAATCTGTTTCCTTGGCTATTGATGGTAGGAGAGGCACTTCCACCAACGGCATACATTTCCCAGTGAGTATAGTCATTGTTAACCACATGGAAATATCCATGTCTACACCTGCAAAAAATAGTTGAGAATGTAAGGAAAAAGAATACAAAACTGAATCGAATGCTTCTGTAAGATCTTACCTGGGCATTCTTTGGACGAGACCTTCTCCAAAATGATTAAAAGCAATGGTCACTTGCATATTCTTGTCCTGTGTATAAGAATCACTATGTCCCAAGAGCATGACCTTATCATGATGAGTAAAGTAATTATTCGATACAGTTATGGCTGTAGATCCATGAATGGCATCAATGAGCCCATCCTGGCAATTCGACAGAGAGCAATGATCGACCCAAATATGGCTACTTCCGAGAATGGCCACCCCATCTCCATCCGACGCTTCCCAGTGTCCCATATGTTGAGGTGAGTCTCTTATAATAGCAGCACTTCCCCTTTTACAGTCATGTATATGAATCCCATGTATAATAATGTTACTTGTGTAGTGAATTTTTATGCACGGCCCACCGGCAATGTGAACGCTGGCGCCCCGGCCATCAATGGTCTTGAACTTGTTCATTACAAGTTCTTGCTTGAGCTGAATCACCATGTCTCTTTTGAAAATGATCCATAAAGGCTCATTTTGTATCACAGCATGTCTAAGTGTACCTGGTATAGGATTTACGGGATTATCGTCCCCAGAGTCTGTCACTACGTATATACGCCCATCTCGGCCACCAACTGCATCCTTGCCGAATCCAATGGCGCAATCAGCTAAACGCTGGCGATTATTCTGCCAGTTGGGGTCACAACGCCAGCAATCATCAATAGGATTGCCAGTTCCACAAGAGAGATAGCTTAGGCTCCTCCTTGATGCATTGATGCTCCTATGCACATCTTGCACGACAAGTTCTGGGTCGCGAATTGAAGACGAGAATACAAGGGATGGAGTAAGAAGAATGAAAATGGAGATTGAAATACCGAACATTTTCATTATGTTGAAAGTAAGTTAGGAGAGAGGGGTGAAAGATAGTGGTGTAGTAAGCAGGGTTATAAAGGATCAAAGCCGTGATAAAAGGCGTGATTTTACCGAAGATGTGGGGTACATTTCGGTGGATAGGGTATGCTATTTCAAATGGAGTGCTCGTGAATTCATACTTGGTAGTTTAAACCGTTAAAGTTGTACAAAAATGTCATTTGACATAGGCTGGATTACATATAGAGAATGCAAGAGTCCAATCCACTGACTGCGGAAGGAAGTTTGACCATGGAGCATCATGTCCATTCAATTTTATAGTGTATGGTTGGCGGCAAATTTTGGTGAAATGGGGAGAAAAAGTGAAGAAATGAGATCAAGTATGGATAGATCAATCTATATAGAGACTAATTAAAACTAAGAAGGATCCTGAGCTTAAAAGCAATGTTCGCTCGAGTGAGCAACGGTTTGACTTTTTGATTATTTAACAGCGTGAATTGAGAGGAGAGCACAAGGCCCCTATTTGGTATTGATTTAAATCAAATTTTATTCCAAGTCAAAGTCAAACAATCATTATTAACAAAATATTTCATGGGTCCCACAATTTTTTAACCACATGTTTCAAAAACATTTTTTTTTCGGTAGTCTGCATGCATGGTTAATATTGATGAGATAAAGATATAGTCAATCATTCGCATTACTTAACAACTACAATTTTCGTGAATGTTACTTGACTTGATCAATTAATTATTCAACACAAAAACTTGCGTAATTGAAGCACAAAGTCCCCATTCCTATTATTTCATTGAATTAGCATAACATAGCAAACTGTTAATTTCCTTTAACCGACCATAAGGTCAAGGAGGGCCATATTGTCCAAATTTTCCTAAAAGCAATTGGCAAAAGTATAAGATTGTCTGTAAACTTTTGAACATAATTAAAAAAATAAACACTTGTTACGTGGGATTTATAATGAGGTCACACATAATTTTGAAAAATCATCACTCGAGCACGTGAAAGTGAAACCATATTTAACGCAATTTATTAATTAATTACTCGATTATATCCAAATTCATCCACCAACAGGAAATCTAGATAACATTACAATCTGCAATTCTCTGCCAATCACCCAATTCCACGTGCTTCAATTAAAGCAACACCTCATCTCATCATAATATCTCTCCTCCCGAAAAGGTCAAGTCTTTCCCCCCACGAAGGCTTCACTTTTTCATCACTTTTCGTATGATTCTGCAACCTCAGGATATTTTTTGCGGGTTAATGATATAGTGAGAAAAATTCAGATATCGAATTTTATTTTCTTCTCCCAAAAAAAAAATCACAGTCTTCACTTCACGATGAATTCAAGGAGGTTTAAATCTCATAAATCAAGAACCAAAGCGAAAAAACCCAAGTTCTTGAGCCTCCGCCTTCAGCTTTCGCCGGATGAAACTAAAACACCTGAAAATTCCATTGAAATTCCCACCTCTACCTCCGACGCAGCCGCCTACGGAGGTAACTTCCACCAGCTGGACTTATTCCCACCACATCCAGAAAACTTGGTGGAAGAAAAGTATACATACACCCATGATCAAGACAACGTTGCGCACTTCTTCTCTGCCGAGGACGGCGGAGCCACTACCACTCTCAACGGCCTCCTTGACGCTTCCAACATCACCACCTCTTCCTCCAATGACAACAGTATCAGCATCACCAGTTTGTCGCCATCAGCTTCGCTAACCTACGCCTACGGAGGACAGAACAGCGAGCTTGCACGGACGGCGTTGAGGAACAGGGAGAGAGAGCCCAGTGAAGAAAAGTGGGTGTATTACTCGGAGGTGGTCGAGAGGAAGGTGAAGGAGGAGGAGGTTACTAGCAGCGCTGCCGATCTACGGTGGAAAGATCCGGCCGACAAGACACAAAGGTTGTCTTTGAAGCTGGATTATCAGGATATTTTGAATGCTTGGTCCGATAAAGGCCCTCTTTACATTCATGCAGAGACTCCACAAACTGTCCCTGATATAAACGATGAGTTTTTTGCCCATGTAAGATCTGAACTCTTAATTTTACTATATTTTGATTATTTTTTAATTTTTTGCCCATTGAGGATTAATTCATATATATTACAATTTAGGAGAGCCTAAGGAGGGAGTGTGAGACTGACAGTGAAAGTGATGAATGGAGCCGGGATTTTCTTTGTATGTTTAATTCAATAATATATTAACCAAAATACAGTTGAATTTCATATATCCAAAAATGGAGAAACGAGGAACACATCACGATATTTATCATTTTTAATCCAAAAATTTGACACGTGGATCCATAATTTTTCTATTTTATAATCCTTCGAAAATCTACTGCATAAGGTAAAACTACTCTAGTGGGGGATAGTGAAACTAGAAGGTGGGGTTGGTCAATAATTGAATACAGGAATCTTTGGACCATTCAAATAAAGTTACACTTTTTTCTTTACACTGGGGTCCTCTGCCATCTGTCCACCTGGCTTTTCCTCTATTATTGATTTTTATCTACCACCGACTCAATTTAAGGAACCTGTTTGTTCGTGTGTACATATGTATGTATCATGTATGTAGGGGTTGAGTTGGGGATGTAATGGAGGATCATGGACGGTACCAGTATTGGCTGGAAATATCCATAATGCTGTGACTGGAGTGAAGAAAGAAGAGGAAATGAAGTTAGGAAAAAGAGAAGCTAGTGTTTTGAGGTACAAGGAGAAGAGGCAGAATCGACTCTTCGCCAAGAAAATACGTTATCAAGTCAGAAAACTTAATGCTGAAAAGCGTCCTCGTGTAAAGGTACATCTCTCGGATATGTTCTCAATTATGATTGATTTGGTAAGTGCTTGAATTTCTTGTTCTTGTCATAATGCGGTTCATTTTCTGCAGGGTCGATTCGTCAAAAGAGATTAGATGATAACTTGGGCAATTAGCATCATATTTTTGTTTC
This sequence comes from Fraxinus excelsior, assembly GCA_019097785.1. NCBI lineage: Eukaryota > Viridiplantae > Streptophyta > Magnoliopsida > Lamiales > Oleaceae > Fraxinus > Fraxinus excelsior. Next base: position 633,261 of record CM032628.1, on the reverse strand, counting down.
TTCTTACGAAACTCCCTTTGAAGAGGTACTGTATAGAATAAAGAATTTTATTTGCTGCCAACCCTTGAAACTTACTAGTTGTATGTAAATTAGCACCGAAAATTCGATTTAATTACCCATAATTTTTAGTTTTTTTTTTAAGTAATTTTTTTCTTGAAGTTTTCATATTTTAACATTTCTTGTAAGCCAAATGAATTGAATTACTTCGAAAGAAACATAATGATCAAAGTTTATGCCATCAATCTCCATGCATGCTCACAAGCCTTTCCATTCTTTCTTCAAATTTGAGAAAGTTGCATTATTGATCCCTAACATACTGTTTTAACTTTTAACAGCAAGTTGGTTTGAATTATGAAAAAACAGTAACTTGGTCATCAATTTATCATAATTGAACAATCACTCCCCAACATTGGAACCATCCAGTTTTTTGTTAATTTATCACTTTTTCTTCACATGTCCAATTTTATGAAGATATATTTTGATTCCTAACTTGGATTAGTACTTCAATTGAGATGTGTGCAACAATTTGGAGCGTTTTGGTACATTTTGCGATTTTTTATAATGTTTGGCGAGTTTTGGTGCATTTCACATGCTCTCATGTATTTTTCTGGGTAGTGAATTTTGGTACATTTTTAGAATTTTTGTATAGTTTGCCACATTTTGGGAATTGCGAAAATGGACAATGCTACATGTACATAAATGTTGACACAATAGTTTACACACATGTGAGTTGATAGATTTTGACATATTGATGTTAACAACACATCTCAATCCACTGTCAGATTTTTGACACATATGAGAGTATCAATCAAGGTGTTCAAGCAGTTTAATCCAAAGAAATGATAGAAGTTGCAGTAATTCAAGATTGATAAGGTGAAGCAAGAGAATGTTCGAGTTTTAGAACAAATATAGTAGAAGATTGGAGCAAAACCTCATTTTAGGTAAAAAAAAAAAAAAAAAATTACAGCATACAGAATCTTAAAGGAACTAGTACACATACCAATTGATTGGAAAGAAACCATGGAAGCCCACATTTTTAGGCAGATCTTCCTTATCTAAGCAAAGAGGATGAGGAGGGTGGTTGAAATGAGTGAAGAAAGAATTTTGCAAATCATTGGGTAACGAGAATCAGTAGAGGATCTAAAGAAAACAAGAATTTCGTGGATTGTAAACTGATGAAAGAAATTCTTATTATGAGAAGGCGAGTTGAATCACAAGCTAATTCACTAAATGTCCGTTTTGTATAGCTTTTGAAGAATTAAAAACGCTTTTGAGTTCCAGATGTTGCTTTTGGACCCGTTTAACAAAATTTATGAAAGTGGTTCTGGTAGTTAAAAGAGTTTTTAGAGGAAGCGACAAAATGTGATTTTCTCTAAAAATACTTTTACAATAGAAAGCTCTTTTGAAAATTAGTTTCCAAACAAAAATTAAGGTAATTTTATCCAAAAATTCTTCTACAGAAAGTAAAAATAAAAGCGAAATCAAAAGTCGTGTCAAACAGGCTATAAGTGTTTCAATCTTGACAAAGTGAAGCCCGATGAGGTAGCTTTTGGCTTGAACATACTTATTGAGCATCACTTGGACTTGAGCTAATTTTGTTTGAGCCAACCTCATTATTTATACATTCTCTTTGTTTTCATGAGGCCCATCATACTTGTATCTCCTTGCATCCGCCCTGTCTCCCTTGGGTCTCATGTAGATGTTCAATAGGATTCTGATAAAAGTACTGAGGAATGGCATTGCATTGAGCGCAACCGTGGCCGCAGATTTTGCCGGCATTTTAGGCTGCCGGAAAATGCTCAAGTTGATCAACTTAAGGCCTCCATGGATAATGGAGTCCTCAGTGTTGCTGTTCCTAAATAGGAGGTGAAGATGCTAATGAAAAAGGAAAATGAAATGGAAGAAATGTTTTTTTTATCCTGCTGAGTTTTAGATAATTACTTTAAATATGTTTGGATAATATCATTAAATTTCCAATTGTTCACGAAAAAAAAATATTAGTAGACTAGTAGTCCATTAAACCAATTGAAAAATAAAATCTTTAATACAAAAGACTGTAAAGCCTTGAGCATCATCAATCTATAGAGGCTTAAAGGTCAATTTCACAAAAGGAAGGCTACTCGACCAAGCCCAAAAAAAGGGATGGTTGAGATCGATCCCCACACTTGGAGGTTTCGGTCAACCTAAGGAGTTAATGGATCATTTGAGGTCGAACGGTCACTTGTGCGTCCAAATCACCGTTCACATGTCATAACAATGTTACCTTAAAAAAGAAACTGTTGATTCCAAAAAATGAACTCAATAGATGTCGAGCTCACTCTTGCCACGTCAAGTACGGATCCAGCGCGTTTCTACTGGAACAAGAGCAATAGCCAAATTTGACGGAATGCGGGAGGCACTTTTTGGCAAGAGACGGTGACGTTCAGACTCCAACAATTTTGTTTCGACGACAATCGCACCATTAACGAATGTCGGGCGGACTTCTTAGAATAAATCTATCTTTTTTCTTATAGAATATGTGAAATGATAGATATGTAAGTAGGGAGTTTGTTGTAATCTCAGCGTATTGGCTACACGTGTATATAAAATGGTTTGTGAATAAAACATGTAATTATTATATCATTTGTTTCTTTCATGAGAGTGAAGATACTATCAATATTTGATTCCAAGATTACACATATGCCATCCCTTTTTCATACAAATTGAAGATATTTATACTACTCTAGCCGATGTGGTGGTCGTAGGATCAAAACCACGTGGCAACATCTCATATCCGCAGCTTCACATCACTGTCTCATCCGTGCAATTAATGTTTGACAAAAGGTCTGTCGTTCTATTTGTAGACTGATACTCTGACACTGACACACTTTATTACAAGCATCACATCAATCACTTCTGAAAGATTTTCAAATTCGTTACAGGGGACAGCGTCGACTTCATGACATTGGATGGTTTAGAGCTTTAGAGAACTCCACAGAGCCTCGGACAATTTAGAGAACCTCAGACGAGGTGGTTCTAGAAGAGAGCTTCAGCTCCTTTCTTTGTTTCTTCAGGCAGCAGTTCAGCCAATCTTAGCACATCGTCCTTGAGGCAGTACCTCAATGTGGGCTTCGATTTCATAATACAAGGACCTTCTTTATATTTTGACCTATTGGGTCTTTGTTTGACTCTCTTGTTGACTTTCCAAGTGGCATGTGATCCACCACGTTGCACCTTTTCCTTGGACATTGAAAATGCGGCGTAACAGAAACCACGTCCTAAAATTTGTTCTTTATTTTCATCCAACAGCCTTAAACGAAAACATAAGAACAATGATCCGAATACATCAAATTAAATCTGTCTGATCAGCCAACAAGGGAATAATACAAAAACAGTCCCTCGCACACACAAATTTGTGAAATATTCATCATTACACTTGATAAATTTTATAGTTAGTTAATTCAGCAAATTATATTAATATCTAGTTATTAATTTGATGATTTAGACAGTGATGGTTCGAAAAGGTGACCCGATAACTTGGCGACCCGTCAACCCGACAAGCTTCCTCTCTTTGATGGCCGGATCTTCTAACATCAGAACCTTGTCTTTGTCTCTTACCCCAACCATGTGCAAATATTCATTGTCTTCCCTTTCTTTCCCTTTGAATAATAACCTTTGCTCTTTTGGTTCCAAATTTGTTAATATTGACAAAATCGTCTTTAATTCACCTGCAAATTTAACAAATATAACGTAAACCGAGTTAATTTTCTGGAAACCATATAAGAATTAGTACAATTGTTCTATTTACCGTTATTCATTCAAATATAAAAGTATGATAATTCTTCTCCCGTGAATGGAACATCGTAAATAGAAACTTGAGACTTACCAAAAGTTGAGGTTGCTTGAATAGATATATCGTGCCAGTTGGAGACTGTAGAGACTCCAATTGTGATCATCACTTCGTCGTCACTTTCTTTATTATCTCTCTTTTGAACAAGCATACCTCCAGGACGTAGTTCCCATTTGATCTTGCCACCATTGACTCCACAGCCCTTTACGGCGGCGCCACCAGTGCTAAGCTTAGAGCTGCTTCTGAATAGCCTCTTTGGCATTAACTTGATCATTCTCTCTCTCTCTCTGAAGACTCTGGCAAGAAGGGGGAGAGGGGATGTTAGGTACATATATAGTAGGATCGAGGTTGGTTGGATAAGAACAAAATTTGTCACCAATATAATATAGAGACAGTCTTATTGTTAACATAATCTTATATTTCTAATGAAGTAAATAATAAGTTGAAGGCCTTAAGATTGTGACAGATAGGGTAGGGATTATTAATTAAATATGGGTGAGTTTCTTTAGCAGATATTAAGGGGGACTAAGGCACATGGTTTCTCAATCTTTGCTTAATTAGCGGGGCCATACGCAATCAATCCTATGGTCGGTTCAGATTTAATCAAGTTTAATAATTTCTCTAATGCTCATTTCAAAAAAAAAAAAAAAAGTAAAATATTTGTATTTATCTAATTTAATAAAAAAAACATTAAAATGAAATAAAAGTTCATGGATCTGAAATGATACATGGAATATATGTTTCGCTTTGAATTTTTGTCCTCACTCAAGTTTACTTGTTAATTAATTAATTAATTATAATTAGGTGGATCTTAATATCTTATTGTTTATGGTAGTATCTAAGCATGTGCTGGAGAGAGGTGCAACTCTCTTAGATTTAATTATTTAATAATGTAGTTGTGGAATTAATTAATTACATTCCTGTTTTGATAATTATTTAGCCAAAAAAGGAACATATATAATCAGGGGCGGATCGAGACAAATTTTTTGTGTGGATCAAAAATGAGATTTCAAAAAAAAAAAAAAAAATTTGTGGGGTCATCTGACCCCATGTGGGTCCGCCCCCTGTATACAATGATAATTTTTCTCACCAACTGCCCGATAAGAAAACTATAACAGATTAGTATACCAGTTACTATAGTAATTTACAGCTAAATACCCATTATTTTATTTTTTATTTTAGTTTATTGTGTAAATGTAATGTTGGAAAATTCTAACATATATGAGGTCACACGTAATATATTAAAATGTATGGTGCTATTATTTAAAGAATATTAGTCAATTAAAGTGATCCAATAAAGTTATATTTTGACTAATGAGACTTACCATTATTTGAATTGATTGATTATTTAATACGGATTCCAATGTGAACATGTTAATTAGAAATAAGTTCTCTATTCAGTTAATTCATCAACTTCTGCAATATCTGTCAACATCAACTCTATTCCCGTGCTCAATAGAGCAAACTTCAAGGATTGGAAAGAGAGCATATTAATTGTTCTTGGCTGCAAAGATCTAGATCTTGTTCTCCGGATTAAGCAACTCACTCATCTTACAAAAGAAAGTTCATCAGATGAAAATGGGAGCTTTGAGAAGTGGGATAGCTCAAATCGCATGAGTCTAATGATCATTAAGCGCGGCATTCCGGAAGCCTTTGGAGGCGCAGTATCTGAAGAAGTAACTAATGCCAATGATTTCCTTGCCGAAATTGAAAAAACATTTTGTAAAAAAACGATAAGACTGAAATAAGCACGCTTTTGCAAAACTTAATTTCAATGAAATATAAAGGCAAGAGAAATATAAGGGAGTACATCATGGAGATATCTCATATTGCTTCTAAACTTAAGGGACTAAAGCTCGAGTTGTCTGATTGTTTGCTCTTACATTTGGTATTGATTCCGCTTCTTGCACAATTCGGTTAATTAAGGACAGTTACAACTGTCAAAATGGGAAAGTAGACTATTAATGAGCTCATTTTTATATTGTATGCAAAAAGAAGAAGTGTTAAAGCAAAATAAAACTCACATTACTCACTTGGCAAATACTTCCAAGGATAAGTAATAAAGAATAACAAAGATGCATTCGATACGGTTTAAAATAAACAGCAAAAGCCTAAAAATGATAAATTTAGCTGTAACTTTTATGAAAATCTAGGATATATAAAGAGAGACTGTACTAAATACCACGTTTGGCGTGTACAAAATAGTACACTTCTCATTTCGGTTTGTTTTGAAGTAAATTTAATGTCGATACCTAGACACACTGGTGGATAAATTTCGGTACCATTACTTACATAAGTGTGTCTATGCGGGGTTGTCTGAGTTGCCAATACCAATTGATGCCGAAAGATTCATCTATGCGGGGTGATGACAAATCAGTTAAGGTAGAGGTTATAGGGACTTTGGGTTATTGTTAGAGATTGTTTATTATTTGGATTTGAAAGAGACATTTGCGGTATCGTTTTTTGGACGAAATTTAGGTTTTATTTTTACAATAGACAGATTTGGTTACTCTTGTTCAATTTGAAATAGTCAGTTTGATTTTTTTCTTACCTCAAATATCCTGAGCACCAATTCTCTATCCGATTATGATAACTTACATCTGCTTAATACGGTTGCCTCTTATAAATAAATCTTGTATGTGAATCCTCGTGGTATTAAACATAAATTAATCAATGAGAATTCTACTTTGTTATAGTACAAGTGATTAGGTCACTCCTCTCAAAAAAGAATGAAAAAAAACTTGTGTTAGAAGGAATTCTTGATTCTCTTAATTTTTCCAGACTTTAAGTGTTTATGTTAATTGCATTGAGGGATAACAAACAAACATAAAGATATTAAGTGTTATATGACTTCAGATGTTTTGGAACTAATTCATACGGATATCTGTGAACCATTTCTTTCGACTTTTTGAAATTACGTTCATAGACGAATTTTCCTCACTATGGCTACATATATTTCATCTATGAGGAATCTCAAACACTTGACATGTTCGAGGCATACAAGACTGAGATTGAAATTCAACTCAGTAAAAAAATTTAACAAGTTAGATCTTACTATAGTGGTGAATACTATGATAGATATGACGGATTAGGAGAACAACGTCCAGGGGCATTTGCTAAATTCCTAAAAGAATGTGGAATCATTCCACAGTACATCAGAATCTTTTTAGGTAGAAGCACTAAATACTACAACTTAAATTCTCAACACAATTCCAAGTAAAGCAATTTTTAAGGGTTTGCAAAATTTTAAAGATCTTACTATTAAGTCAATTTTCAAACGGGAAATGTTCGATTCCTTGAGGATATAGAGTTTGCGGGAGGAGATAATGTTATAAGGTTAATGATTTTGTTTTGAATGAAAAATATGTATATATTTCTTCTGTTGCAATAGACAATGATCAGGTTTAGGGACAAATTCTTGCTCCGGATCTTGTTCAATAAATAATTTTGGATCAAGATTACATTACAAAATCCTCTATACACAATCAAGAGATTATTCCAGAAAAACAAACTTAACAACCTCAAGAACAAATGTCATTATATGAGGCCACACGTAATATATTAAAATGTGTTGTACTATTATTTAAAAAATATTAGTAAATTAAAGTAATCAAATAAAGTTATATTTTGATTAATGGGTATTAGGTTTCATGGAATTAAAGTGTAGAGATCGAAGTTTATTTTAGATTGTTGAAGGGGCCGATCTGAAATCGAGAAAAATAATAATAACGAAAGAGACATTCAACCATATTTTCTTAATCAATAGGACGCGAATTTCTACGATGGCATGAACCCTAAATTAGTGAATATAGACATTAAAATTGCACGTGATGTAATTTTCACAAAGTTGGACATTAAGTGGTTTAACGTGTGAATTCAAAAAGAAAATTTTATTTTCTAGCATAATCCCATTTTGAAGACTCATGGAATTGTTGGCAAATAATGATTTTACTATGCTATAATTTCAAATAATCTTTTGCAGTGAATAAACAGTTGAGCAGAAAAAAATAATAATGATCGAGGCAAGAGTTCAACTCTTTCTCCTTAAGATAATAATGTCCTGCACTGGTGCGACGGTATTCCGGTACTCGTCTCCCAAAATACAACAACCTTGACTTATAATAGTAGCATTCCAAATTACAATACACGGCGAACCTACTAACGTTTTTGATCTCTATAAATTGGAGGACTAAAATGCACGAAAATAATATTCGAGACTAGAATGTAAAATATGAAATAATGTCGGGATGAAGGAATATAATATGTAAAAAAAATCAGAATTGATTTTGAAATAAATAAAATCCGGAATATGATGACCTTTATATAGAAGTTGAAAAGTTGAATCCAAAAGATACAACAGCCAAAAATTTGTGTCTTAAATAGACACGACACGTTTGAACAGACAGTTCAACTGTCAACCGTCAATTTCTAGAAAAAGCCACGTATCAGTGGGTACAGAAATTTGGGAAAAAATAAATTATATAAATAAATATATTATTTTAAATAATATTAATATAATATAATCTAAATATTATTTTATCAAAAAAAATATATACTAACTTGGCCTAAGCCCAAGACTATAACCCGTACCGAGCCGGTTCAGCCGGTAGTGACGTGCGTGCAGACTTTGGTTCAACTTACTAGCATGTAAATTATTTCTCCTTCAAAGACTATTGATACCTCCTAGGACCAAAACACAAGTCCCCAACTTGAGCGATAAAAAAGTGGTTTCTATTATTCTAGTTTTCCTATATGGGATTGTAATTTTTTTAATTTTCCACCAATTTTTATTTTTATTTATTTCAATTTCAAGTGGTCATCTTTTGATCTTAATTTCTCATTCACCCTAAATTGGGTTTGAGAAAATAAATACATTACACTAATATATTCATGGAGTAGAATACAATCGATCAAAGAAATCTTTTGTCCAACTAATGGGACCCATTAAAATAATTGATCAAGACAATTAATTAAAACCATTTTTTTCCCAATGGGAATATCATGGACGAACTTGCCCTCACAAAGTTGGACATTGATTTAACATCCATGTTGACGGTTTCCATAATGCTAGACTTACATTCACGTTATAAATAAGATGGAGACCCATAACCTCACTTTTAAAGATTGATAACTCAAAATTGTACTAATTGAAATGTTAAGAAGGTCGGGCCTAATTTTTTAAATAAAATTATTGATGACCTACAAGTTTGATTTGATGCGAGCTAACCTAATATAAAAAATATCTATCACTCAAATATTTTATATATTAATTTCTTAAAATATCTATCTAAAAATTTATTCTTACAAGTGACAACCCCACTAAAATTGAGTATAGAAGCTCTCTAAGTGGGTGGCGTCATGGAGAAATCCCTCAGGACCCATATTAGTTATATGTCCAAAAAGGGAGCTTTTCAATGCTGGGACAGAAGCTTTATAATTCAATTTGGAAGCTAAAAGATGTCGGCCAATAATAATTCTTAAAGTTTTGGAACCATTATTGAATGTATGAAGACACTAATTTTATAATTTCAATTACAAAACTTCTTGTCGGCAGATAATCTAAAAGCCCAGGAAAATATCCCTTTCTCAGGCCCAAAACATATCCTTAGATGAGTTCCCAATCTTGGGCTTTATCCAATTGTTTGTGAATGGGAAAAATTCATGAATCAGATGTTACCTATCATGAAATCAAAAATCAGGCCCCAAATTTTAAGATTGCAAAATTCAGGTTTTTCATAAATTAATTAATTATATTTCACAATTATTATATTAAATTAAATATTAAACTGTAATATAATATAATTACCCCACCCCACCCCACCCCACCCCACCCCACCTCTCATACGGTTCCAGTGACCACTCCGGTGATCGACGACCACTGTTCACCGGTCACATATCAAAAAATTTGTAGGTCACAGATCTAAAATTTTTAGGTCACAATTTTCTCTGGTGATCGGCGACCACTGTTCACCTATCACAACTCAAAAATTTTGTAGGTCAGATAATTTCGAGGTCACTGATCTAAAATTTTTAGGTCACAATTTTTTTTATCGGTCACAAATTAAAAATTTTGTAGGTCACAGATTATTTCGAAATCACAAATCTAAAATTTTATAGGTCACAGATTATTTTATTGATCACAGATCAAAAAAATTATATGTCACGGGTCGCATATTTTCAAATTTGTTGGTCACAGATTCTTTTTTTAGTTACAAATTATCAATTTTAAAGTCACGGTTCGATAGCTAGGTTACAGACACAAAAAAGAACCACCACCGCCATTGACCTGCCACACCAATAACAAAAACTGACCAATGTCACATAGATCACCATCACCACCACACGACCGCCACCATAGATCCACCTCCACCGCCCAAAACATACCACCACAGATCCATCGCCACCACAACCATACACATCCCCAGATCTGCCATTTTCCAAAACCCCATCTTTGCGACGACCACCAGATCCACCGCCCACCACAAACTGTGGGTCACATACATCGCAGCCACCTACACCACCTCCACTCATCGCAGCTACCAGATCCTCCGCCCATCACTGTCGACAACACAGACCTCCACCCACAACCAACACCCAGCAAAAAAACCACAGCCCACCACCAGATCGCAACAATGGAGGTTGCAAAATACAACAAAAGAGAGAGAAAAAGAGAGACGGTTGCTACACCATCACAGCCAATCAAAAATCCTGAAAAGCGGTGGTGGCATTTGAGTTTTCGCAGCAGTCACAAGGCGGCGACGACGATAGCGTCTCGTGTGGGCTCAGGCGCGCCGAACCGCCATCACCAGTAAGGCCTGCAGCCTCTCCACCACACGGACCGGTTGGCAGCAGCGTCGAACAAATTGAACGCGACGCTGCTGCCAGTGTCGCATCATAGCAGAGTAGCGCTGCTACCGTTCGAAGCGGGAGACTTCACAGGGCGAGGGAAGGAAGCTGAGAAGGAGAAAGTGACGGAGGGGAGGAGTAGAGTTTGGGAGAAGGGGAGGAGGAGGCGGCGGACGGTGGTGAGGTCGTGGAGAGAGACGGTAGAGTGGAGAGAGGGGAGAGATGAATTCGAATTCTTAGGGTTTGGATATATTTGGGGGGTATATAAATTAATTTATTTTAAAATATCATTATTAATATTAATTGTGAAAATTAAAACCTAATTTTTTATTAAATAAAGTATAAACCTGATTTTTAAATAGACAAAACTAAACGCCTGTTTTTTAGTAATTTTCCCTTTGTGAATTCCTACAAGCCTAGTGCAAGCTTTGAGCATTGGGCCTTCTACAAACAAGGCCTCTTGTGTGGCATCCCATTTATAAATGGAACAATATATTTCTAAGGTATTTACTTTACACCTTTTAAAAAAATACAAAAACAAAATTGAAAATTCACAAATCAGGTTTTTTAAATTTTAAATTAATAATTAATGAATTGTTAAATTAATTTATTATTAAATATTTATTTCTAATTTAACCCACCTCCACCACCCCAACTGGCTTTTCGATCACCACTCTTCTCCGGCGACTGTTCCGGCGACTGCTCCGGCTTCGACGAGTATTCTGATGACTGTTCCGTCACTTTTTAGGTCACAATTCAAAATTTTCATATTTCACAATTTGTTCATCGATCACAACTTAAAAATTTAAAAGTCACAATTTGTTCGTCGGTCATAATCACAAAATTTAAAAGTTATGTTACTTATTTTATGGTCACAAACATCAATTTATTGATCACAAATTAATAATTTTTAGGTCACACAACTTGTACTCGTCACAGTTTATTGAATTCACTCGTCACAAATTGTTTATTGGTCACAAACAATTAAATCATTTGTTACCATTACCAAATCATTTGTGACCACTTCGCCACTGACTCCACCAGCGACGCCACCATCGTCGACGCCTCTTAACCACCATCGCGTGTAGCACGACCACACCCGTCACACGCCGTACATCCAACCATCACATAGCAACAACACAACCATCGCACAGAACGCACCACCGCACGCAACAAGAAACACACCAAAACCACACGATCACCACCGCCGCACAACCACACACATCCAACCATCGCAAAACACCGAAACCACAGCCAACACTGGATCTGCAACGGTGTTGATCCGTACCGAGACCACTAGATCCGCACCTTTGGCACTCATGTGAGAGAGATGGTGTGTGATTAGGGTTTGTGAAGTGACCTAATTTTACCGTAAGCTGAAATCCGGCGAAATAGATAGAAGTGAGAGAGATGGTGTGTGATTAGGGTTTGTGAGTGAAAAGTGGTGGATGCGGCGGACATACCGTGGATCCAGACAGAGAGAGAAGTGAGGGAGTAAAGAGCAACATAGAGGTGAGGGGGAACAACAATCGTCAGCGGCCGTGGCGAGGGGATGCAGCGTCGGAGCTCCTTTAGGCGGTGGGGAAGTGAGAAGACTAACGGAGAGAGGGGGAGTCCAGACGAAAGCGACGAGAGGGAGAGTGAAGATGAGAGAGGGAGCGGTGGCGGCGACGATGGACAGCAGCGTCGATGTCAGTGTCGACGGCGGTGACGGTGGCTGTGAGAAATGGGAGAGAGAATGGGTAGGAGTGGAGAGAATGGGAGAGTAGGTGGAATGAATTTTAGGGTTGATTTGGGTTTTTTAATTGGAATGAAAAATATATAATTAATATTAAATTAAATATAAGAAACCCGATTTTTGAAAAGTTAAACTTGGGATGTGATTTATGAAAATGGAAATCTAAAACTAGGGGTGGGTGTAATTTCCTCATTTATAAATGAAAAAAAATACTTCAAGTGGAAATTATACATATCCAAAATTTTTAAGTTTACAATTCAAAAATCAGATTTGAAAGTTTTTTATTCAAAAATCAGATAATTTAAACCCTTTAATAGTATAAAATTGAATTAATTTAATTCAACACCACCCTTTGTCCCTTACCCATCCACCCCTAACCCACAAGACCTAATTTTCTTCAATTCTCACCCCACGCCGTTCCCAGCACCGTCGATTGTGGCGACGATAGGCGCATCACTGGCGACAAGTGCTCACAGCTGTAGCGCGCCCGATGATTTTTGATGGTGGGGCAGCGTGCGCGATCTCTCTATCATAGCTACAACATGCACAATCTCTCTATCTTTCTTCTTTCATCTTCTGCATCTGTTCGTCTGTCGTTCGCCGTTGATGGTGTGGTGGTGCACATGAGGATGGTGGTTTGTTGACCCAGCAACGTTATCACGCGCAACGGATTGTCATCTCTGGTGCGAGCATCACAGAACAACTGCGATCGATTGACCCAACGTCAATTTCCACCCAACGATGTTGCTTGACCCAGTTTCAATCTTAGTGTTGCGGACTGTACTGCTTCTCTGAAAATTTACATATTTTGTTAACGGAATTCTGAAGATCGATGTGGTGGTGTGTGAGGTGGTTGTGGTCGAGGAGGTATCGACAACAGTTGGTGGTGGTCTAGTTTGATTTTGGTGAAGGCTATTGGTGGGTAATTGTTGATTTGGAGAGGTGGTGGTGAAATTATTGTGGCCGGCGGTGTCACAATGACTTGATCTGGCCGACGGAAGACATGACAATAGGCGGTGGTTTGGGGCGATTTTTTTGGTGGTTTGGAAATGGTGGTGGTGGTGCTGGTGGTGGTGGTGTAGGCGAGGTGAGGTTGTGGCGTTGTTAGTGGCGGCGATGGTGTTGTGGTGGCGGTGCAGGCGATTGTGGTTTACCGTGGTGGAGTGTAGATGGTGGTTGTGGACTTGTGGTGGTCAATGTAGCGATGGCATTGGGGTGTGAGATCTGTGCGTAGTGGTGGTCTGTGACATTTGCAAGCGAAGAAGATATGTGGCATGTTTTGGTCGATAAGTGGGAGTGGTGGTTCTTGCGGCGACGGTGGTGCTGTTGAGGTAGTTTTGAGGTGGTGTCGTAAAAATTGGTGGTGGTCGTGGATTATTTGGTCATTTGTGCATTAAATTTATTAATTTGTCATCGATAAACAACGTGATCAATGAAAAATATAAATTGTGAACAAAAAATAATTTGTGAACTAAAAATTGTTAATTTGTGACCGATAATTTGACAATTTGTGACTCTCTACTAAGTTGTGTGATTTGTGATCGATGAATAAGTTGTTACGTTTCATTTTTTTTATTTGTGACCGATAAATAAATTGTGAGTTATAAATTTTTTGAATTGTGACCGCAAAATAATTTGTGACCTATAAAATTTCTAATTTGTGACTTATAAATTTTTTGATTTGTGATCGCAAAACAATTTGTGACGTTTCAATTTTTTATTTGTGACCGATAAACAAATTGTGACCTATAAAATTTTTGAATTGTGACCGTAAAATAATTTGTGATTTGTGACAAATTATATAGAACTTGTGACCAAATTATATGAAATTGTGACGTTAATACGTTTAATTAATAAAATATATGTTCAATTAATTAATTTATAATTAAAATTTTAAAAAAATTTAAATTTTAAATTTTAAATATCATCTCTTAAATTTGAAATTGGTGAAATTTAACCTCTTAATTATGAAAATTTTCCCATACTTCAAACCTGCCAAACTGAATTGAAATCACGATTTTGAAATCTCATTAAAATGGTTTGATTTGAAAATAATTTAACACAAATCGACCTTGCCTCATTGGATTGTGAATTTATTTTGACTCGTGCTTTAACAATAACAACGTTGTGAACGAAATTCGGGATTATATTTATTTCTCCTTTGATTAAGTCCTACGTAGACTCTTGAATCACATCATAGGATTAGCGGATGCAATAAAAGAAGTTGCACAAGGACATTCAAAGCAATGACATTCCCTGGGTCAGAGACGGTCAAATCATCATGCTAGCTTTTTTTTGATCATATATGATCTTTTCCTTGCATCAATTAGCCTCCAACATCTAAAAAAATTATCAATTTTATTAAAGGATTACTTATTTTATAAAAAAAATTATGTCACAAATAACCATCTTATCAGTGTCGAAAAACAGGTGGAATGTGACTAACTGACCATTGTCGGATGGATTCGGGTCCCAAATAGGATAAAGTGACGCGATTAACACGTGTCATCTTTTTAGGGAGTAGACTTGTCAAAGTGACATTGGTGGTTGTGCAATTGGTAAACAAAACCTCGATTTTTGTCCTAGAAAAGTTACTAATTTACTTTCATATTAATCACGCAAAGTACCGATTGGATAAACAAACAGGAATCTTTGCTTTTTGCCTCCAAAGTACTGATTTCTTGCTTGTAAAATCTCTGTAGGAAATGCTCCCAATCTACAAGTAGTATTGTAGTAGTAGTCTTTTATGGCAGTTATTTCCTTTCTGTTCTTCAATTTGTTTCAATTTCAATTCACTCCAAATTTATTAAGAATCAAATTTCTGGGTAAAGAAAAATACGGACCCACTAGTGGGTATCTGGTGCCATAAGTGGGGTTGAGTAAGGATAAAGCTGTGTTTTTTAGGATGCATTTCGAGAGTTTGGGTTGATTGTGAAATGAATTTGTGTCGGTTGTGTGAAAGATCCAGAAATTAAGGTATGGAACCCCCAAAGGGGTTTTTGGCTTCTCTGTGGAACTTCATACGGTTCTTGCCTTACTTCATTGGCCTTCTAATTCTTGGCTTTATAAAAGGTTTGTATCAATTGCCCATTTTTTTTTTTTTTTTCTGATCTTCTTATATGAGTTGTTTAATGTTTAGCATTCAGACTCGGTATACCTGTTCTGCTACATAATTTTTTTTCCTGTTCTCTTACACAGTTTGTTTGTTTGTTTTTTTTTTTTTTTTTTCTAGCATGTATTGTCCAATTAAGATTTTGCTGTGATTTTGTGTTTGGAAAAATGGCTTCTTCTTCTTCTTCTTTTGTTTTTTTTGGAATGCATTGACTCAAGGGATATGTTAGGAATTAATAAAAGAAATTCTGTAATCTGTATGTTCATCTCAATTCGAAAGAAAGTCATAACTACAAGAATAGAATGCTAAAAGTTGACTGTGCGCAAATATAGAAACCCTTACAATGCTTTAGAATAAATGGTCATTTGTTGTTGAGTGTCAGAATTGTGGGCTTAAATTCATACAACCTTGAAACTGGTGCAATAGTGGATTTTGGAATTGTTGGCACAAAGACTCATTTTATGTGGTATTCCAAAATTTGAGGTATTGTAGTCTAATCCTATAACTGTTAAATTTTTTGATTGGTGATTGATTTGTCGAGGTATTGTAGTCTAAAGTTTTTTAATGTTGTTTATTGCTTTTAAATACGGGCTGAACTATTGACTGAGTAGAAGTGTATTTGTTATTACAGTGCTAATATTAGCATTCAGCGTTATTAACGTTTCTCGGTGTATGGCATCTAAAGGTTTTTATTGGAAATAGATGTATGCATGATGAAGAGTTTCGTATTTTTGTGTTTCAGGTGTCGTGTTATTCCCATTCTTATGTCTTATAATGACGATTGGGATATCTGGAATAATTTTGGGTCTTTGGCCCATACACTTTTTTTATACATGTTATTGCATTTTGAGGTACGTCCTGGAGCCTTCCAACTTTTATATTTGTTTGCGACATTTATACGTTGTAATTGAATTGATATCTTCTCGTTTCTTATAATTTCAGAACAAAACAATTTGGGCCAGTTTTGAAGGCTGTACTTTGCATATGTACTGCTGTCATCTCAATTTTATGGCCTCCAGTCGGAATTGTTAGTAGCATTTTAGGGGGAGCAGCATATGGCTTCCTTGCACCAATGTTTGCCACTTTTCAGGCAGTCGAGGAAGGGAAGACAGATAAACTTTATCACTGTATATGTGTAAGTGTATATTGTATCAAGCCTCTGTTTGACAACCATTAAAATGAGTTTTTTTGGGAACAATAAGTTTTGAAATAGTGATTTTTTGGAGAATGTATGGTTAAAAAGTAGGAAAAAGTTTGGGGGTTTATGTGCAAAATATTTTAGAGTGAGAATGTGGTTGAAAATGAGTTTGAGAAAAATAGGAGTTTTATTTTAATGGTTGTCAAATAGGGACCAAGTCTTGGCACATATTTTCACATTTTTTAGTGACTTCCAAGGCACATATCAGTCTGATCTTGTTTGATCATCTTGCAGGATGGAACTTGGGACACAGTCGAAGCGAGCTTCACCATTATTAGGGATTTTATGGATGTTGTTTACCATTCGTACTTCTCAATTGTGGATGATATGTGGTCCGAGGGAAAATATTATGAAATTAGGTTTGTATTCCTTGCTTACTCATTCAGTTGAATTGAACTTCATTTGTCATTGCTAGCCAAAGTTTTAGACGTGCATGGAGATTTTTTGAGTTAGACAATATTTCATGTTTTTTGACATCCCAATTCTAATCAAATCTACACAATTTTTTACTTGAAAGTTCAAGGTTGTTCCGTGTTTACACCGAGGCAAATGGGAGTAGATAAAGAAGAGTTTCCCTATACATTCACCTTGCCATGCGATGTTAAGGACTTCTATGTTGGGGGGTTTAACTTGTAAATTATTGAATCACAGAAGGTTCTAACTCAACCTCCATTTGGAAAGAATTTATAAACGGTTTAGTTTATAAATAGATAGGAATGAGTGGTGGATAAGTGAATACTACTTTTGGGTCCATTGGAATGCGGGGTTGAAAATGAAATTCATAAATAATTTATAAATTAGCCAAACGGAGGCTTAGTGATTTTCTATCGATTTCTGTTTCTTCTTTCAGTGTTTCTGAGATTCCAAGAAATTTCACTTTCTCCTTGTTTTGGTGTAATATTTTAAATTTGTTCCGACACTAACTTTTAGTCTTTCTTTTTGCATTCCTCATTCATATTAATGAAACAAAAAAATAAATTCCTAACTTCATTCTAAATTTGGTCCTAACCGAAGGAAGATAAAAATGACGAACCTAAACAACAGTTTTTTTCATTACCCTGCATTTGACTCTGGTATTCGTTTTGGTAATATTTTTGTTGAACTTAATAAATTCTTGCTATGTGTCGCAGATTACTCTTTCTTCCTTTAGCTCTTATAATTGGAGTACTGGGAGCAATGGTTGATCTACCAGTGATCTCGATTATTGCCTTCTGCAAAAGCCCTTACATGCTTTTCAAGGGTTGGCATCGTCTGTTTCACGATTGTATAGGTCGGGAGGGGCCATTCTTGGAAACAATATGTGTGCCATTTGCAGGTCTCGCAATTTTACTCTGGCCATTGGCCGTTGTTGGGGCGGTTTTGGGTTCCATGGTTTCAAGTATCTTCTTGGGCGCTTATGCAGCTGTAATAGTGTACAAGGTTGAATTGCCTTTCCTCATCACTCCACCCCCAAAAACTAGAAATAAAATAACAATAAAATCATTTCATTCACTTTTGCTACCGTTAAACTTTTGGTGTTGGGTTTTGATGGTAGGAGTGCTCTATTTGGTTTGGACTTTGTTATATTGTCGCTTCATTGTCCATTTATGACGAATACAGCAATGATGTTCTAGACATGCCTGAAGGATCCTGCTTACCTAGGTTCGACTTTTGCCTTGAATCTTAGTACACATTATTCTTTCGGAACATCAACTTATAATAGGCTACACTTGATGGCATTGTCTTTGTGCCATTCCTGCAGACCACGTTACACAAAGAAGGCTCCATCACGAACAAGCTCCCGTTCTGCTTCTTTCTCAGGGCCCAGCTCTTTCAAAAAGGCACCTTCACTTGCAGCTTCTTTTCCTGCACCTATGATTGAGTTGAAGCCCCTTGAGGTATGCTTACTGGACAGTATAATGAATTTTAGCTTCTTTTTCTATCTTAATGCTGTCTAATGCACCTTAGCAAATAATAGTTTATGAAGCAACTGCAATATGTGATTTAACATTTATTTCTTGAATTGGTGCTGATGAGCAATATGATTGTTGTAGTTAGCTGATTCCTTATTCGAGGAGTGTCAACGCCATGGGGAAATTATGGTTTCTAAAGGGATAATAACCCTAAAAGATATTGAAGAAGCTAAGAATAAGAAAGGAAGTGGAAAGGTCATAAGCATAGGTTTACCTGCTTATTGCATTCTTCAGGCACTAATAAACTCTGTAAAAGCTAATTCGACTGGTATATTGCTAAGTAAGTGGAAGCTTTTCTTTAAACATTTTGAGTTCTCCCATCTCAATAGATGAAGCAATTTGTAAAATTTCCCACCCTCGTGCAGGTGACAATACCGAAATAACCACCTCAAATAGGCCAAAAGATGCATTCTTTGATTGGTTTCTTAATCCACTACTAATCATCAAAGACCAGATTAAAGCTGACAACCTTTCTGAGGAAGAGGAGGAATACCTTGGCAAATTAGTTTTATTGAGCAGCGATCCTGCGCGGTTAAAGAATTCAAATATTGACCCACCTGATTGTGAGCTAAGACGAGCAGAACTTGATGCATTAGCTCGAAGGTAAAAAGTGAATATTTTATGGTTTAAATTCTCTCAATTCATTAACCAAGATTTATGATTTGTGTTTCAGTTCTAATTTATATTTCCATTTCTTTGTTCGTTCATCAAGACTTCAAGGGATAACCAAGTCTATAACAAGATATCCAACATTTAGGCGGCGTTTTGATGATAGTAAGGAAATCATTTTACAAGAGCTCGCTAAGAAGAATGGCGAGAACGCAAAATTGAGTGGCAGTCGGCCTCAAACAATTCCCAGGTCAAAAAGCATGTTCGCCCGGATCTTTAGCCAGAAGTCTTTTCAAAGCAGAACGGATCAAGATGCTCAAACAGTTGTCGAAAGAGATGTAGAAATTGGATAAACAGACGTTGTACCTAGTTAGAAACCTGTTTGTAATTTGTTGTATCAATTACCACCTATTTAGCATTTATCTATACAGTAGATGTTTCTCTTCGTATTTTTCATACGAACTCCTATTTTTTCGAGGTCGATATATATGTTTTTCATATACATGGAGAATGTAAAAAAATAAATGGTGGGACTGTGACTGAATCAACATTAGTTAACTTTTCCCGAACTCGATGCCCTCTTCTGAAAAAAATAAAAATAAAAATTGAAAGGAACATGCTGGAGTGCAAAAGGGCGAAATTATTGTTTCTTGTACGCCTTATTCATAGCCATCTTTAAATGCATTGTGGGTTATTGAGCATTCAGTAAGGTGCATCCTTGTAAACTATCTTTAATTTCGAAGCCTGACCATGCCTATGTAGTTCCAAGATTTGAGATTTCTATTCAAAATATAATAAATACTTCATAGAAGAAAGTTTAAAATAATTGCCCCTTATCCTAGAATAGTTCACCTCTTAAGATAAAACCAAAAAATTTAATACGGTATTAAAGTTCAAAAAAAAAAAGAACCCAAATAAGTAGCTTGATTAGTTGAAAAAGAATAATGAATTCTAAAGTTAGTGTTCTATGTTGATTGTAAAGAATGAACATGTCAAAGATAAAATCACATCGACGATATCAAAATATAAAGACTTTACTCTTACAATTATGATATTTGACAAGGTCCAATAATATCTTGCAAAGAGCACGTTCAGTGTTTTAAAAAACGTAATGTGTGGCGAAGTGTGGACTCAAATTTCGAGTAAGACGAGGCCTAAGGAAAAAAAAAAGGTATTTTGATTTAAATATTATTTTTAATTTTTAATCAATCAAAAAATCATTTAATAATTAAGTTAATATCTACAGACATCTAAAATAGATTTGCTGTGGAGTGTCCAGTTTTACAAGCTTATCAAAACTGGATGACTTGCTTGCACCAAATTTACCAACTATTTTTCAATTTACAAACGGCTCTATTTTTGAATATGCAGATGGTTAACACGATCTATTTCTATATAATCAGCATATACCTTGCTCATTCCACATCTCACTTTAAGAAAACAATAACCAGCCGACAGAAAATATTGATTCCATGTCAACAAATAGCTTCGGTTTTCAAGTCATGAAAATAATCCTCAAGAAGAAAAGAGACATCAAGGTTTATGCGGTCGTCGTTCTGGCCGGAAAATCGTAATGGTGTGTGATCGTTTGATTTCCCGCAAGTGAAAGGGATCGTGAACAAGTAATAAATTAGTGAATAGAGTGCCGAATCCACGAGAACTATCGAGTCAAAATTAATCTCAACTTTAATCGAATATCAAACAAATTTTGTGATTTGCTTAGATATCGGATCCCACTTATTATTCATTTTTAGTGTAACAACTAAAGTGATAATTTGAAATCATTTATGTTGATCAATGTTCCTAATTTAATTGAAAGTCTCTCTCGATAGCAATCAAATCTATTCCCATCATGTGACATTTCTTTCTCTCGATGAAAGATGCAAACATGTTAAATACATTAACAAGTACTGAAACATCTATTGAAATCATATAAAGTATAGATGTATATCTCTATCCTCTATCGAACTTTACAATGTTTATTATATTGTGTTTAAACCCTATTATCTCTCTCGATAACAATAAAATCCATTAACAATTCAATTGGTGATCAAGCAATTGAAAAGAATGATAAAACGATAATAAACATCCATAAATCAAATCAAATTAAAATCAAAATAATTAATTAAAAACTAAAAATATCATAACAAAGGTTCATCTCATCCTAACAATGTATAAAATTAGTCTAACTTATTGAAATTACAAGAAATAATAATTAAGTGAAAAGATATAACCCGGATATT
Source organism: Fraxinus excelsior (assembly GCA_019097785.1). Classification (NCBI taxonomy): domain Eukaryota; kingdom Viridiplantae; phylum Streptophyta; class Magnoliopsida; order Lamiales; family Oleaceae; genus Fraxinus; species Fraxinus excelsior. The sequence continues at coordinate 611,734 of CM032628.1, read as the reverse complement.
TGATAAATTGAGAAGATAAAGATAAAGATGAATCTTAAAATCTTGAATCTCTTCAATGGTTTATTGATGAATCTCCATTTTCGCATTCTCTTCTTTGCTCAAAAATTATGTTTGAATCTTCGCTTAATTGAATTCTTGCAAATTCTCTTCAATTCTCTTACAAAACTATTGATTTCCTCTCTTTTTGATGATGAATATAGGTGTATAATATATACATGAGAGCTCTCTAATATGTATTTTGCTGTTATCTATTTGTAGGAGTCGAAAATTGATTGAAAATCACGTCCAAATTGGTTTCCAAAAGAGTTCTAATCAAATAAGAAAAGTTGTCTTTGCGCAAGGATTTTTTTGTCTTTGCACAACAGCCAGTATTTTAGTTATAACTTTCTCTTCCTATATCTAATTGATGCGATCCAAAGTGCATTGGAAAGATAACTCAAATGAATACAACTTTGATAGAAATACAAATTTTCCAATTCTGATGTTTACTGTGACTGCCCTTTTTTTAATCAATTTTCGATTCTTTCTTTCAATTCTTCGGTCAACCTTTGAGTTTTACCTATATAACACAAAATACAACAATTTAGGATATATTTTGTCAAAAAAAAAAGAACCAAATATCGATATTTTAGGACACAAATAACTGTATAAAATACACTTCAACGTGCAGCAGGTGATCCAAATGTACAAAACTGCTATGGGGAAAGGAAATGGATGATCATCGAAGAATGTTTGTTTTGTAACAAGAATCGTTAACAATGATTCTTTTAAGTCCAACAAGACGATTTTCAACCAGGTCTACACAGCCAATTCCATGTCTCCCACCAACCTCGTTTAGTTAAGAGAGAAGAGATGCGGGGCGAAAGCTCTTTTCCATTTAGTGAAACCGGGAGTCTGTCAACTATCCCAAAGACATTGGTCATGTAATGTTTCATTGAGGTTTTTGTAGGGAGTGAATAGTTGTGAACCTTGTTCTATCATCTTCTAAGAGGAGTTGCTGACGCCTTCAATATATGAAGAACTCGTGTTTACAACAAGAAAAGTAAAATTACAATTGCCTTCCAATCCCCGATAGTAGATTAGTAGTATCCGAATTAGTCCACTTGAATAATTCCATCGATGCCATGTTTTCTGATGATTTATAGCTCCAATTGCACCAAATTTTAGAAACGGCAAAGCCATTTCTGCTACATTATGTTAGTAGATTTATTACTTAAATACCGTTTAATTCATCTTACTAAACAAGTCACAAATGTATAAGATCAAGATATTTCAATAATTATCTTGTGGGGAGGTTCTTGATGTTGAGATACATTTGATGCTGATGCAACCGCCATTGTGGCTTTCTTTTCATCTCTGGCCTTGGCAAATATATTGTAAATCCATCAGCAGAGGCAGGATTATTCACATCTCGTTCACCAAAATTTGGCAATGGCCATACTTCCTGCCCAGGCAATTTGTTACAATGCTTGTTATGTTTGTTCATGTAATTTTCATAATTTCGTTACACAACATAATTTGTGTTAATGGAGGTGCATCATTTGAGGAAAATTAACGTCATGACTGAATTTTTTGCGACGAAAATTTAAAAGAAAGGATTTGTTTGTATCTAAACTAAAAGAAAATACATTCTACTTACATATGTAGAGCCATTTTCACACTAATCAAAAGATTGAGAGCGTGATTGTAAATTTTACAAGAAATAAAAAATTATAAACACAATCGTAACCATATAATGTTATTTGCAATCGTTCAAGCTCATCCATTAAGTGGGTGTTTGATCCTAATTTTTTAGGAAGAATTAGTTTTTAAATAGTGATTGATGGGAGAATGTGTGGTGGAAAAGTGATGAAAATTTTTAAATTTGTGTGTAATATTATTTTATTTAAAAAATGTGTAGTTGAAAATAAGTACAATAGGAAAATGAATGGCAAAAAAGAGAGAGAATGGGGGTGAAACATGAGCTAAATCATCATTAACAGCACTATGTATACATTCTGACGACTGTGGTAACGAGCAACTCTAGGTAGCATTTCCCAAACGAGCTCTCCTCCATCAACTATCCTTAATCTCCATTTGTTCCGCCAAATCCTTTTCCATCATTTCAGTCGCACACCCATTTTAGTTGTACAGGCTCCATTTTCGTTTTGGTCTCTCGCTTTCAGTCTTTGAAAAGCATTAACCGATAAATGGCGACTGGGTTGCTCAGACGGGCGATAACTAGGGTTCCGGCGGCGAGAGTAATCCTAAATCGGGTCCACTCGTCGGAGGCCAACGCCCAATTAGTGGATCCTAGTTCAAAGTCCACCAGCCACATCAAGACCTTCCAAATCTACAGATGGAACCCGGACAGTCCTCAGAAGCCGGAGCTGCAAAACTACGAGCTTGACCTCAAGGAGTGTGGCCCAATGGTCCTGGATGCCCTAATCAAGATCAAGAATGAGGTCGATCCTACATTGACATTCCGACGATCTTGCCGTGAGGGAATCTGCGGTTCGTGCGCTATGAACATCGACGGCCGTAATGGGCTAGCCTGTTTGACCAAGATCCCATCTGGTGGGGCATCTATGATTACTCCCCTGCCCCATATGTTTGTGATCAAGGATCTTGTCGTGGATATGACTAATTTTTATAACCAATATAAGTCTATTGAGCCGTGGCTGAAGAGGAAAAACCCGCCAGAAAATGCCGGGAAAGAGATTCTGCAGAGTAAGGAGGATAGAAAGAAACTCGATGGGATGTACGAGTGCATTTTGTGCGCCTGCTGTAGCACATCCTGCCCCAGCTACTGGTGGAATCCTGAGTCTTATCTCGGCCCTGCCGCCCTACTGCATGCCAATCGGTACCGTTCATTTCTTTTCATTCTAGCTTTATACTAATTTCTGCTTACTTTAATGAGATATGCATAGGTTGGCTACCTTGATTGAAGTCTGAGTATAAAAGAACTGCTTATATGTCAATTTTATTGAAACTATGAATTTATAATGAGTGATTATTGATTAGAGTTTTGTCCCAAGATCGATTCTTAATGCTTTGTGCAAGTCTGTTTAGCCCATAATGGTAAACATTTATCTTTTGAACATAAGTTATTGCAAAGCTTTCGTGTTTGATGTGCATTAACATTACCTTTCTGGTGACTTTTCAGTTCTTTCTTTCCGATTATAATCAGTTAGTTTGCCCTTTAATGCTTGCCATAGTTCCTTGACATTTTGAAAAATTGCATATTGGTATTGTTAGGAAGAAACCTCTGAAGCAGGAGAATTTTACCAAAGAAACATTTACATCTTTCATGGTTGCCATGAACTTATTGAGAAACCTACGAATGAGAAGAATTGTTAAAGAAAATATTCATATCTGTCATTTTGTGTTCAACTGAATGAGAATGAGAGTTGGACCGACAAAACGCTATTTTTTTGGCAAATCTTGCTATAAGAGTCGTGGTCTGAGGGGGATGAAAAAAGTAATGTAACTATCCCCCCCCCCCCCCCCCCCCTTCTCTTTTGTTTTTGATTTTCCTGCATGCTCTCTCCCTCTAATTCTGAACCTGACCGCAGCATCAATTAGTTGGTGATCGTATTTCCCTTCTTTTCAGCAAGGGATTGGATTTTCTTGTCTACATTTGTAGATTTGGAACAATAACTAGGTGTTTCTAACAGTCATAAGTCTTATGGTCATTCTGCAGTTGTTTGACAAGCATATACTTCTGAAAAAATAGAAATTATGCCATAAAATGATATAGTTCCTTATAGAGGTTTATTATCGTGTTTGGAATATGTTTAGTTCTAATATTATAGGCTGGTATGGAAAGTCTGACAATTTCAAGCAGAGATTTTTCTTCGCAAACATTAGAATGATAATCTCCATGCCCTGTGCTTAATGGAGCCATGAATAAAGTTAAATACTATCCAAATTTTATCTGCGTGTCACCTTGAGGTAAAGTTCCAGGCATTCCACTTATAATGATTGTGCAGTTGCTAACATTTGTTATGTGTCCCGAAATGATGAGGAATGCTCAAAGTCGAGCTCAATTCATTCTGGAGGTAGCTTCTTTGAACTATATAATCTCTGGAAATCAAGCCAGTACTCTATTAACGTTCTGATTTGACAGTTTTGGTGAGATTCAATTGAAAGTGAATGATGAACTGTGTATGAAGCGAGCTTGAAAGTTTATAAAGCATAATTATTGCCAATATGAGCATTCATTGTCTATGGTGTAAAATGCCTGTCATTGACAAGGTTTGAGTGAAATCTTATCTATGATCGTAACTTCATTTAATTGTACTGATCTGATTCATCACTCATCATGGTTTCCTCGATAGATTCAGTTTGCAACATGTTAATGCCATAACTGTGGTTTTTCACTGTTTGATGCAGATGGATAATGGATAGCCGTGATGAATACACCAAGGAGCGCCTCGAGGCAGTAAATGATGAGTTCAAGTTATATCGGTGCCATACCATTTTGAATTGTGCTAAAGCTTGCCCAAAGGGACTTAATCCTGGAATGCAAATCCAGAACATCAAGAAACTTGAGCTTACTAGTTTTTAAGTTTCTGGGCAGATACAAATCTCGATTTCTGCACGAATTATATATATTGACTGAGCTTTATGGTTCTGTTAATTGATTTGGGATATATAAATTTTTATTTTTTATTTTTTGACATTCTCAACATATTTTCAACAATCTCCTTTCCATGTGAACTCGATCACCTTGCCAATGCGGAAATTATAGAGAATCGTGATTTCAATTAGAATGTATTTGATTGACATTGAAAATATTTCCTAAAAAGGAAAATGTTTTCCTTATTTTGAGGAAATCAAAAACATACTCTCCCAAAGAAATGTTTTCCTTAAAAATAAGTAAACTTAGGTATAATTTTAGAAGTTGGAAATATTTTAATGAAAAAAATAGTAATCAAATACTCCAAACTAAGAATTTATAAATGAAAAATTGACATTTTTCATTTAAATAAATGAAATCAGACACATTCTCATAAATTCAGGCTATACAAACCATAAACGCGGAATTTTCGCATGTATTGAATGACATTCCGGGGCGCCGCATATGCACAAACTTCAGGTGGGACCGGGTCCCACCAGCCTTACATTTGATTAGCTCGTTTGATCATATCCTCTTCATCACAATTCAATAGAATCACAATCATTCCCATTTTCTAATTGAAATTATTCTTTTGACAACGCATTTATTGTGTTGCAGTATGCACTTTCCACTTGTTCCCCGACTCCTAGCCCTAGCGGTTACTTTATACTCTGAATTGCTAAGCAACATTCCCAATTTATCATAAGAAGAAATGTCGTCTTGGAATTCAAGTTATATGGAAGTACTATACTACGTTTTGGGATGGATTGCTTTTTGCGCATGGGCAATTTGTTTCTATCCACAAGTCATCTTAAACTTCAGAAGGAAAAGGTTTTGGCGTCCTCCCAATTTGTATTTCATCCTAAATAGTATGCACCTGTGTTTATATATAGCTTTGAAGTAATACTAATTATTTTGGCAGTGTAGTGGGGCTGAATTTTGATTTTGTGGTGTTGAATTTGACTAAACACACTTGTTATCTGGTTTACAACGCCTCCCTCTTCTTTAGCTCCACCGTGCAGAGACAGTACCGCCAGAAATATGGCTTTGACCAGGTACTTTATTCACCAGATTTACTTACTGAGCCTAGGTTTTATTTCTTCTTCGTTTTTTGGCTGGCACTCTGGGGTTTTGATTGTTTGTGTTTGTTTTCATTTTTTCTTTTTGTGATTGTTTTATGCAGATGATACCTGTGGCTGCCAATGATGTAGCTTTCTCAATTCATGCTGTTCTGTTGACTGCTTTAACCTTGTTTCAAATAGCCATTTATGATGTACGTAAAATTTTGCTTTAGTGTTTTCAAACACGGCTTAGATGTTGAATATTGGATTTGGGCTTGGATTAAAAACTGCTTTCTGTTTGATATCAGTACAGTTTATGGGACGCAGGTTAAAAGTGTGTTATATTTGTTCCATGTTCACTGCCATCTTTTGGATACAATATATGCAGACTAAAAAATTTGTAATATTTTTATACGGTGTTTGTGTTAATTCATTATTACAGCGTGGAAATCAGAAGGTGTCAAAGGCTACTATTGCAATTGTTTCGACAGCATTGTTTTCAGCTGCAGTTTGTGTATTTGTTGCTATGCCTAGCCATTCCTGGCTTTGGCTTGTCTCCTGCTTCAGGTAAGCTGCCTCTAATACAAACAAGTACAATGAGGACATGTTTGGCATTGGTATAAGATAATACTAAATATTTCCTTAATCCTGTTTAATGCAGTTCTGACCAACATACCAAACATGTATTGAGAGTTTTCAACTAGACTTCATTGTCCTTGGTCTCTTTTTAACTTCTTGCTTCTCATCTATGATTCAGTGCACTGCAGGTTGTTATGACAACCATCAAGTACATTCCCCAGGCTAGTCTAAAACTCGTCTTAGTATTTTCACTTGGATATAATTCTAGTTCAGGATTTTCCGACCTCTTTCACGTCCTCTAAATTTCTATTGCAGTGGACCTTAATATTTATATGTCATATATACTGGTTTTCATTCTTACATTTAAGTATGGTCTAACATGTTTTCTGCTGATAACTATAGGCCTTTTTTAACTTTCAACGTAAAAGCACAATTGGATTTAGCATTGGCTATGTTTTGCTTGATTTTGTGGGAAGCACAACAAGTTTTTGTCAGATGACTGTGGAATCTGTAGATCAAAGTGAGTTAATATAATCAAATGCATGGATATACTTCCCAAAATCAAATAAATGGATATTCCTCCGGGGAGAAAGATATCCGAAGCAATATCTCATGTCCAATTAAATCATTCTCTTCTCAGGGTCCTGGGTGAACTTTTACGGCAATATGGGCAAAATTATGTTATCTTTGGTATGGGAAGCTTCCCTATCAATTTTACTCATTCTGTGTACTTGTCATATGTTCTTTTTTAATTTCATGTTAGTTGATTCTATTATCTGCTTATAACTATCCTCTTTTGTCATAAAGATAAGTTTCCAGGTGGTCAGATTCGAATTCTTTTATTAACCAACTTACCTTACTCTTGTAAAAGTTTTGATTTCATTTGTCCCTTTTGAAAAATGGATAGCTCATGCTTACTACACACTTGATTTTCCTTGTTCATTCTCGTTTCGTGCAGTTCTGTGAAATGGTTGCAGAGTTTTGTTTTGAGAAATCCCAAAAGAGAGAAATCAGAACCCAGCCTGAATTTGTCTCCATGAATATCTTTTTGACCACCATCAATCAAGAAAATGTGAATTGCAACGAATGGAAATTGTGAGTCAAATAAAAGTTGATAGAACCATAGAAAAAGAAAATATTTGGAGAGTGTGGGAAGTACTCAAATATATTTGTTTTTGCAGCAGATGAATAAGAGTTTGTAAGTGAAGGTGGTTCAACTTTGTTGTCAGGTTGAAAAGGTTGGGAAATCGGTGGTATTTGAAGAAATACACATGGATATCCAAGGCTTGAGGACAGAAATACAATAGGTTCTAATACATAGGAACTCTTAGATACTGAAGCTCCAGTTTCTTACTGGAATGTAATACAAATAGTTTTCACCCCAAAACACTTTTATCTTGATTTTTCTGAAATTCCGGGTTGGTTTTCTTTTCAACACATTCTTCGCCTGAAGTGGTTACAAGTGTATTTTCTGCTCAATTAGTCAATGTGCGGCAATAACATGATATTTTTCCGAAATACTTTTGACATTCTGAGAGTTCTGAACTGGGATTTATGATTAATTCATTTTTCATTGGCTGCTTTCCTGAAGAATTCTCATTTAATGGCTGACTTTCTAATTCCAGCACATGAAATATTTTTTCAGTGAACATTGTCATTTAATCCTATTGTATTTTGTGTGGACTAACACAGCAACAACGCGGTCCCCCCTTTCATCTGGTTTTGATTAAATGAATTTTGCAGGTGTCTCTCTTCTTCGACATTCTCTTTATGTTACAGAATTTTGTGCTGTATCGTTCCAAGAATATGGCGGTTTCTCCCACTTCAAATGCAGAAGACAAGGCATCACTGCTTGAAACCTCTGATCCTCACCCACATCCAGATCACGTATAGTGAATGACACGGCTCTGGAACACCCAATTTCTGTAGAAGTGCTTTTGTTGTAAAATACACATTCTGATGAATTTGGATAAGGGGTTGGGTTGGGTTTGGGGCTGGGGCTGGGAGAAGATGGGCATTTTGGAATATTGATTCCTACTTTCTTTGTATTTATATTGTTTTGATTAAAATTAAATAATAAGAATTACGTGGATCGACATTTTTATCCTTTGTAATTTATGTCATGTGCCATTTGCACAAAGAGTGGGAATGATTTCCTTAATGGAGGCAAATGATAGAGATATTTTGTGTCAATTGCCCTTTTTCAATGATCAACAAATTTATTATAATACACTCGGTACTTTTGAAATTTTAGCAGCTCATCTTGAAAATTGTATAGAAAGACTAGTGGTCGGTTGACACTAGCTATAATCGATTAAACCAATTTTTTATTATACATTTCATGAGGTTTACAAGTACTATTAATTTATCAATTGCTCATTTTTATTTATTTATAATTTATATCATTTATAAACAATTTCAAAACACGCCTTTAGCCTATAAAGGGAAATTTCGGTAGACTGTCCCATTGATTTTGCTTATACGTAAGTGAAATCTCAAACATGTTAGCTTAACGAAAAAATGGGATTTTGCTTATTTTTAAGCACACCCAAACAAGCCCTTGCTCGAACAACACGCAACCAATGGATGAAAGTTGACCAATCAACCTCCTTGCTACCCAAGTTTTCAAGAATCTCTCTATTTAAACCTACATTCATAAACACTACCATTTCCATTAAGCTCACAAGAACACAACCAGAGATGAAGAGAGAGGGTCGCCAGCATGGCATGGTCCGGACCACCGCCATCCTATCACCACCTTTAAGACCCGTGGCTAGGCATGTTAACAAGCTTGGCTCACCACCAACCGCCGGCATGTTCACCAAGGTCTCATCCAAGCCCACAAACCACTCCAAGTTTACAAGCAAGTGCGGGCGACCCCGATGCAACGGGTGTCATATTCACCCAGCTTGTAAGGCAAAGGACAAGGCTAAGGGTGCCCAAAAGCTCAGATTGATCACTTGGCGGGTCGTGGATGCTAAACCAGGATTCAAGTTTTCGGGGTCTTCCGCCTCTGACATTTTGGATCAGTTGGCTTATGATGATGATTGTGATATGGATGATCATGTTGATGGTGTTCTTGATGGATCAACTGATGCTAATGATGTTGTAATTGAAGAGATAGATGAATATGATAATAATGATGATCAAATGAGTTTCTGTGAAGTGGGATTTGTATTGGAACCGTTGGATGGAGATGAGAGTTGGTGCCTGGTGGAAGAAATGTGATTCATTTGATGTCTGGTGGAAGAAATGTGATTCATTTGATGTCTGATGTCAACTAATCCTGTTTATTTGGTTATGTAAGAAATGTTATTTAGCAAAATAATTACTAAATTAATGATAATATTTCTACTTTCTTGAATGAGTTTGTTGCTGTATGAAATGATTTCTTTTATCACAAGAATTAAGGCCTCGTCTGGGAACACTATTAATCAGAATTTGGAACGTTATGGCCGCAAATGTTGACCCTGTTGTGAGAGAGTGGGTCCCATTTTTTAAAAAATAAACGGTAATAAAATCCATTCCTTACTGATTTTAATTTGCAGCACCAGACAAGTCCTAAATAATCTTCTATTAGAAGTAATTTTGTCTAATTTGGTGCCTAATCATGTTCATGCAATATATTTACGTACGTTTCATGAAGAAAATACTAGTTCATTAACATATAGGCATTAACATTTTTACATAAGTTTGTGTACAAAGAAACATGTAGCAAAAATCTTTGCTTACACCAAATGATAGAATTAATCACGACAATGCCTAATTTGCAGGATTTCCCTGGAAGATAAAAGGAAATATGCTCATGTTTTCAACATTGCTGAATATTTGGGCTTTTGTTCTCATGGTTGATCCTTTCTGGTTGTGATGTGAGTAAATCGGCCGGGGTTACAATTTTCTTTTTCGATGCATTCTTGGAAGTACCATTCTTCTTAGTCAAAAATGTTGGAGGGGGAGGAGGTGGTGGCATTGAGACAGTGCCTAGCTTCTTGCCTGAATAGGTTTTTCTCATTGACTCTGGCTGTGTTACTGAACTCTGCAGCAATGGAATCAAGTCAGTGAGTCTAAACATCTCTAAAGTTTAACAGGATGAAGGTACCTTTTTCATCTGATTTTTTGGTATTTCTCGTTCCTTGTAAAAATCAGGTAGCGGGCGAGCTTTGAAGCAAAAGCTTTGACGCAATTTTCTAAATTCATTTCCTGCTTTTTCCTGCATGTATAAAAGGCTCTTCAATCATACAACAGTGATCGATCATGGACTAGATTAGAACATGCAGTACAGAAGGAAAAAAAAAAAAAAAGCTGGCATCAAGAATATAACCCTTAGTTTTGTTTGTAGTTGCACCTTTGGCGTCTCCTTAGCATTGAATTTCTCCTCGAGTTTCTGAAATTGTTTGGGAAAAAAATAAAAAAATAAAATGAGCACACAGTGAGTCATAATATACGTTCAAGAATGAGACTACAAAACGAGCACCCTTGCCTGTTTTCTTCTGGCAGCTCTTTCTTCGGTTCTCAGAATAAATGGAGTGGATAAAGTTGGTGATTGTAATTTTTTCCGGTAGGCCGTCAATGACTTGGGGCAACTAAAATACAAACATATTGTTATCAGAACTAAGTGTAACGATTTAAAATTTCAAGAGAAAAAAAAAAAAAAAAAAAAAGCGGAAATGAGAATTATGCTAAGCAAACACACTAATTTACTGTGATTCATTGAGAGAACAAGTCCTCTCACGGTCACAAATGTCAGTATTTAGAGGGACCTAATACAAACAACCCCAGTTTCTGTTAGTGATATGAACTAGATCAGTCTATTGCATTTCTAAGGTCAGAAGTTAAGATCCAATATTCTGCATTGAACAAGAACTACAATTTCGAGAGAGAGATGTACAGAATTTGTATAAAGTGATACCAAGAACCAGTATCTCAAAATCTTCTTATTTCAAACTCTAGTTCTAAAAATAAATTCATAACTAGAGATTTGCTTGTCATTTGAACTTACACTGCTGATAAAATGTGCCATTTGGGGCCGCTTGTTTTGCTTCCTAAAGCTGAGGGATCAATTGATGCTTTGTTCCTGAAGATCGTAGACATTGTCAATAGTTTTTACTCGTCAACAGATAACAGTATGATGTTGATTAATTTCTTGTACCTTCTATCTTCTGATCGAGGTGTTGCTGCTATATATTTTGACACCTCATATTTAGAAACCTGCAGAAGATAACAAGAATTTATTTTTCTACTCAAACAGCCCGAAGAAAGAAACATCTCGTGTAACCAAGCCAGAGTAAATTGAGAGGTACCCCAATTGGCGTCTTCAGAGGAGTCGCACAATCTTTGCGTGTCTTGGACGAAACTAGAGGAACACCTGAACTTTCTGTTCTTTCGTTGGAAGGAATTGGTACTTTATCTGGTTCTTTAGAAGCAACCATATTAATCAACGTGCGCAGAGATTTCTGAGAGGACTTGTTTTTGTCCATGGAGTCTACATTAGACTTCCTTGTGACATTGTGTTCTTTCTTGAAATGAGGAGTAATTGGCTTGGCAGGTGTAAATGGAACTTTACACGTTTTATGGTGAATAGATGACTTGAACGAGGAAAGAGCTGATCTTTTCTTGCTTGTCACAGATGGATTATAGTCGGTTTGGACGGAATTCTGATGAGCGAACACAAAAATATCAGTTTGAGAACATTAAACTAAAGACATTCTAGATATGTTCAGTGCACAATATTAGATAGGAAACCATTACCTTCAATAGAGGTTTCTCCATCTGTGGTGTTCCACTAGTCTCTGATCCAGAAGCTGGTTCTTGATTCACAAAATTATAAATCTCGTTAGATGAATTTTTCCTCATCAGAGTCTCCCCCGAGGCCTCAGTTACCCCATTTACAACATCTTTCCCAGTTTCCACTTCATTTGATTCAGCAATTGCACCATGACCACCAGCATGGAGTCCTAAATCTTCCTTTCCAACCCGCTTCTTAAACTCATCCCCTTGTTCTTGCAAATCATTAGCATGATCTCCACTAACTTTAGTTTCAACGTTGTTGGCAGCATTTTCTTGATCAACCAATGCTGCTGCTGCTTTTTGAGCAGCAATTCTCTTGTAATGAGCTTCGAAGAAAGCCTTCTTCTGCGCAACTGATCCCGGCTGCGCATATCTCTCGGCCTCTTCTACGTAACGCTTGTGGGATGAGAAGGAGGACCATTTTTCCCAAGACAAAGATTCCGACATAAACCTCCCAAATGAAATTGACTCCCCAAGAGCGTGCATTGGGTTCCCCTGTAATTCATAGCCCATCTAATCGATGAACTTAAATCTTTAAAACATACAGCTTAAAAAATAAAATTGGCCTCTTTATCCAAGAAGCCCATCGTATTTCAATCCATTATTACAAGCATAATTTGTCAGCATTCAAGAACAAGAAACTCAAAACATCAGTTTGCATCGAAAAATAAGTCAGTATGAAAAATAAGTAATTATTTGCAAGTTGAATTTCAGGCTTGAAGATTTGAAAAAAAAAAAAAAAAAAGTGGGATATTTGTATTATACCTGTTTGGCTTCATTGGGTATGGCAGAGGCATAAGAGAAGCCATGCATAAGACAAGCCGAGTCTCCCATTCTGTTTGCAGGTTTGTAGAATGAGAAGCCCACAACACAGCAACAATTGAAAATTACATATCCCAGAAAAATCTGAACTTTGGTCTGCTGTTTTTTTTTTTAATGACACAAACAGGACAACTTTTGTTTCAGCCTTAAATTTGAAATTCAAATGAAAAGGCAATAGGCAAACGTTGTATGAGTAGGCCATCCATTGAGACACTTTTTTACTCTTTTTGCAGATTGGGATGGGTCCCACATGTCTTAATATCAAGAACTGTAACGTTCGACTATTCTGGATTTATTAATGTGAATTAGGATTTGGTTAACCATATCAACTGTGTGTAACGTTGGATTTTAAATTTTAAAGAGAAACTAAAAGCGGGTTTATGCTATGATTGTGTATAAAGCGCATATTGGTCAAAAGAATGTTGGTTGAAGTCGCTCTCAGAGGTTAAGGATGTAATGGGCCGAACCACTTCTTGTTGCCATATCAGTTTTCAAAAAGGGGAAAATTCAGATTTTAAGTGTATGGTTTACACCAATTCAAAAGTCAGGTAGACAGTTTAATAATTCAAAATTCAGGTACTAGGTAATTAATTAAAAATATTTATTAATTAGGTCACAACTATACAATTAATGGTCATATATATACATAATTATATGTCACAATATACTTATTGGTCACATATTATCAAATTAATTAGTCACTGATGATTTCGAGGTTACAAATTCAAAAATTTATAGGTCACAATTAATTTCATTGGTTATATATTTTCAAATTTGTTGGTCACATGTTATTTTTCAGTCACATATTGTCAAATTTTTATGTTACAGTTAAATACTTGATCACAAATAATCAAATACTTGGTCACAAATAACCAAATACTATCATCACTGCACCACGCCGTCGCCACCACTGCACCCACAGTGCCACCCAACAAAAAAATCCACGTCGCACCACAACCACCACCCAACAAAAAACCCCAAACCCGTCACCGCCACCACACAACTTAGAGAGAACAATCCCCCACCGAACGTCGCCACCAGAACATAAAATGGATCTACCATCGTTCCACCACCACCGCAACCACAATTCTAGGTACGTAAACGTCTCCCACCTTCTGAATTTCTCATCGTCGCCTTTTCACAACTGTCACCTTCCACGTTGCCTCGTCTTCCAATCATCTTCTCCCTCCGAAGCGAACACATCACATCACATCCCACACAACCCTCTCCCTCCGCCCCTTGGTCGGATATCGACTGTTAATGCGGGGGTAAATAGTTACGCTGGAGGCAAAAGCTACAGATCCAGATCTTATTGAAGGATGAGAAATCCACAATCTCATTACTGAATTGCAGCAGCCCTGTACGTCTCCCCATCAAATCCCGCGAACTGCAGCAACATCTCGACGTTGTTGCCAGCGGAGAGGTAGGAGAGAGAAGGGAGGAGAAGCAGGTGGAGGCGGTGGAGAGAAATGGTGAGAGAGTGAGAGAGTTGAGAGAAATGAATTTTAGGGTTTTGATAAATTTAGAGTTTTATATGTAAAATAAAATACCTAATTTTTGAATAATCAAACTTTGAACCTAATTTTTTAAAATCAATTTTTAAACACCCGATTTCCCTCTGTGCTGGCTACCCATCTACAAGAAGCATATGCCTTCAAAGAAGGCATAATACATGGGCCCGTCTAAAATTCCATATAAATTATATTGAACCCATGTTTGACACATATTATTTCGAAACTCATTTTTAACCACAAATTTTTCAATAAAATAATATTTTTCATCACAACAATAATTTTTCCTCACTTTTTAACCACATATTTTCCATCACGTCACTATTTAAAATACATTATTTCCTCAATAATATCTAACAAACACACCCTGATTCGGATATAACAAATGAATTCTCGACCTTTGCATTATGTAGCAAATAAGTATTTTAGAGAATCTCTAAGAGACTTTTTAAATATAAGATACTCTCTATTTTAAAAAGTTAATCCTTAAAATTATACTTAAGAAACTCTTTAAACTAACATTTTAAATTTAGAAAGTGAGTTTGACTCTCGAAATTTGAAAGAAAATAATATAATAAAAGACAGGAAAAACAATAAATATTTTATGGGAGTAGTAAAATTAAATGTTAAGTATAAATACCATGTTAAAGTACTTAAATATTTTTGCTCTCTTAATAGTAGAATATGCTCTTTCAAAATAAAGAGTCTCTTGAAATACTCTAAAATGTTTCCATACATTTAAACGTAAAAAATATAAAATAACATATATAAATCCATCTAAGGAGATAATAAGTCAGAGATTGTGGAATGAAGAACGTAGACTTTCTTTGAAACAATGTAACCTACATGACAACATCGTGATCTTGATTATGGGATTCACCAGCTCTTGCAACATAATTTTGTACCAAGGTTTTCTTACGTAAACAAAATTTGTTTTGGAAAGAAAATCTCAAATGACCACAAATGGGTTTGCATTACAGGAAGAGTAAAAGAAAATAACAAAAGAAATCACAGAAGCCACGAAAAGAAAAACCCATGAACATTTATTGCTTATCCTGTTTTCTCACAATTAGTTCAATCCCACGTTAAGTATACTCCCGGAGTACTTGATCTAACACCAGACATCACCAAAACTGTGATTAATCAGTAGATACTGCCGAATTGTGATCCAAATTATGCGGCAATATGAAAATGAAACCATCCAGCAATTCAAGAACTAACCGAGCGGATTGAGCCGCATCTAGAGTATTGACACATTTCAACTCGACGATGCATCCATTGGACCACTCCCTGGTATGACATTCTTTTCTTCACAAGAGAACTGTATGCGCAATATATCAGGCTCTCGTCACCAGATGCCATCTCGTTCCCCTCTCTAGGACATTTCAGCATTACGGAGATGTTGATCATGCCCATTCACGTGCCACAAACCTGAGTACATGGTTTTTCTCTTTGTCTTAAAACTTCTACCTCTTCTTTTCTGCCCTTTACGACTGGAAAGCATTGCTGACATCAATGCCACAAAACCAAAGACTGCAACTGCCCAAAGCACAATGATCCAAAACCTCACGGAAGTGAATGTTTGATTGGTAACTGAAAGTAGAAATAATGCCTGAGATGCATTCTCTGGATTGGAATAATGTCTCGAGGCTTCATCAAACTTTCCTAATTTCCGCGAAGTTGTAATTTCACTAGTGGTCTCTCGATTTGGAGGTTGCAAGGAATGGGGATAATGTATGTCACGATTTGGAGAGTGTAACAAAGAGGAAACCGGGATCTTCGGGTTAGGACTGGACAAGGAAGTAAGATTCGGGCACTTCTTTCTCTCATGGTGTACGTGTAGAGCTTCATTTAATTTATTTGCACACTCTATGCTGAGCAAGTCACGCTGTAATGCACCCTCGTCAAACTGATGAAGGGTCGATGGATCAGGAGGGTCCGGAAACTTAGCCCAGCATTTATTAACCAAATCCACATGTCTCCATCTCGCTTTATCGAAGCTCCAGTCACCAACCCTAAATTCCAAGCCATAGTGAAATACTCTGTACTTGACACCAGGTACAGGATCATATCCTGGGTATATTAAGATCTCATTGCTTATGACATGCCGCAAACTCAACTGCATTGACAATACTAATATAAGTTGCAAGTTATTGTAAAAAAATATATTATCAACATCTTGCATTATACCTCTGCTGGTCTTCCTAATGCTAAATGGTTTAACGTTTTCTAATAATCAATAAAGAGCTGAAATACCTCTGCAGCACCAAAGCAGTAACCATACATCTCGCTAATCCAACCAGATTCATAAACGTCCCCAGTTATGTTTTTCGACCAATGAGCTCTATCAGCCCGGAGCTCTTCAGTTTTGTGGAGCCAAAGTAAAGCCAATTTCCTGAGGTCACTTATATGCATTATAATCACTCCTCCAACCTTGTTGCAAGCATTGGGATTACGGGTATGGATTTTTGCTAGCTCGTTGTCACAGCCAATCAGGTAGCTGACATAGCATATGAAAGAAATTGAGTGACTAACTCATGGTACTTTAGGGACGTCCCATAAAAAAAGCACCCACAGATTTGTAACACGTAAAATGACAGAAACTTCAATATGGAATTGAAGGGATAAAACAAAAACTTCATTCTTACTCATAAGGAGTTGCAACAGGCCTGCCAGGAGCTGCATTGAACTCCCATGGTGTAATTGGTCCTCTCATTATCATGTCAGATTCAAGGATTACTATGTACTCAGCATCAATCTTTGCACGATCCAGCCAATGTGCAACTCCAGCTGGTTTATGTATTGCAGGATACCTGATGTGCCACAAATGAAACCCAAGTGTTACTATCTGCTAAGATGCTCATTGGTCTTCAAAAGCACTTTTGATAGGGAGGATTGGATACTATTGGATACTTTTAATGAAGAAAAATAATTTAAAATCTAGTTGATTATATTGCGGTGTCCTGCCTACCAAATGCGCAATAAATTCATTATTAGCAAAAGTCATTCAATTGGTTCAAAGAGAAAGTGGTTTAATTAAATGACTTTCAAAATGGAAAAAACGAAATAGCTCTAGGTTTTATTTTGTTTGTATTTTCCTCTCTTTCTCTTTCTCTTTCTCTTTCTACTTTTTCAATTTAAAATACATTCATAAGTTTTGAAATCTTTTACTTTCAAATTAACATAGGCAAAGCTTCATATAGTTGACCAAAAATTTCACCAAATGCAAATGACATTACCAATCACCAGTTACTGGATGCCGGCTCATGGATGGAACATAATGGGTGGGAGCTATATCAAGTCCTTTATATTGCTTCAAGTCCTCTTCTGTACAACTAAGAAGCCTCGTGATATTTCCAGGCTGGCCACTCAGGTGGAAACTGTGGACGAGCCCCACAGTTTGCCAATCATAGTAAGTGGAGCACTCTGTTGAGAAAATGGTATGAATTTTTGGGTGCGACTTTGCAGGATCACCGTCATCTTCTGACTGTACATTAACTTCCATGATTTGACGACTTCCAGGAGTCCATAATTTGGGCTGATTTAGTTTCACGAATGATTTGCTCCTAATGAAACTCAAGAATTTCGACCACTTGGGCTTAGGGCAACCATGTTCTGCATGTTGTAACAATAGGCCTTCATTCAGAGTATTTATACATTCTATGCTAAGTAATAGTGCTCGCCTTTTGTTCGAATCAGCTTCCATTTCTTTTACCTGCAAAATAATGTACTAAAATTTATTACTACCAATTGGGGTGAGAGATCAGAGTGCGAAGTTGTACAAATGATATATACTTTAGTAGAAATGAGGTATATCGACTGAAGCCATTCTAAAACTCAATTCATTCATTTTAACAAGCACTTTATTTACCTCTCTAGGATAAGGAGGTTCAGGAAAGAGATGCCCACAATTATACACAATATTGTCTTCATGGTGATCTAATTTACTGAACGACCACTTTCCAACCCTAAACGGCTGGCCATAATGCAAAAGAATGGGATTAATGCCTTCCTGGGGAATATAACCAGGGTAAATCATCAGGTTATCATTTATCTTGTGGCAGAGTCCCACCTGACAAAGCAAACCACTGATTCATAATCGTGTATATTAACCTGTTTATGTATCCGTATAGGAGAAGGAACATCACAATATTGGCGTGTTTGATAGAGATGAATGGATAGTGCTTGACGGTATAAAAAGTAAAAGAAGCTAAAATCTTGTTTATTATACTATCCAGCCTTGTCAGTAAACACACACTATATGTACATGTATAAGATAAAGAAGAATAAATGATACAATTTACCTCAGATGCTCCAAATGAATATCCGTACATTTCACTGATCCACCTTGTTCCATATATGTCACCAGTATGGTTTGCACATAAATGGGCTCTATCTTCTTGCACTTCTTCAGCTTTCGAGAGCCATAAGGGTGCTAATGCTCGAAGATCATCAATATGCATGGCTAAAAGCCCACCGACCTTGTCACAGAATCCAGGGTGCTTTGTGTGCAATTTAGCAAGAATATTGTCACATCCAACCAAATATCTGACCAAGAAATATAGTTTTTATGAATTTATGAAGTGCATGGAGATTTTGATGTAGTATCTCCCATAATTTAGCATTGCTGTCAATTAACATGCAAATAATATTTCGTAAATCTTTAATAGCACACATACAGAGTTCCCTTTTCATTATCAGAAATTGATGAATCCAACATATTCATAATGTAAAAAATTATTCAACAGTTGAACGGCCAATTGCAGCATCAGTTTTAAGATGACGCCAAATCATTAGAGATGTAAGCAACAATTTTTCTTCTGCTGTCATTGTCAACTGATGAGACTGAAGAACAAAACGAAATTCAGAAAACAAACACATATTCCATAATTCATGAAAATCTACCAATTCTATCAAATTCTAGCCTTGGTCCCTGCTAAATAAATCCATACAGAAATCTTAATACCTAGGATAGCAGGTCTTACCCATGATATGCAGCAACAGGTTTGCCTTTCTCAGCACCAAGTTCCCACGGTACAATTGGACCTCGAATGATCATGTCTGCTTCTAAAATTACTACCCAATCCACATTTTCTGAATCTTTACTATGTTTTAGCCAATGCACAATCCCAGCTGGTTTGTTAATTGCAGGATACCTATCACAACCCACAAATTAAAAACAAATAAAAATTGAAGTACCTCTTTATTTAAATAATGAATAAACGGAAATGATCAAATGAAACCCCTCTTGAAATTTAAATAATAGTCTTCACAAAATGCCAAAAAGACAAAAATGCTAATACAGTACCAATCACCAGTCTTGGGGTGCCTACTGATGGAAGGAACCTCAAATGTGGGGGCCAAATGCATGCCCCTGTAACTCCTTTTCTCCTCCTCTGTGCAGCTTAGGAGTCGGGTAATGGGGCCGGGCTGCTGGGCCTTACGATAGCTGTGCATGAGGCCTACTGTCTGCCAATCGAAGTAGTTATGGCACTCTACAGAGAACAGCGTGTGGATCCTCTGGCCTACCGAATTGTGTTCTTGGGCTCGCCCACGACTAATCACCATCCCTACAAGAAATAACACTAGAATTCTCTCCATTTCAATGATTACATACAAAAAATCGTAATGGGATCTTGCTATAAAGATCTGAATTTCATATTGTGTTCAGAATCAAAAGGCTTTAGCTTTCCCTTTAATTATGTGTATCTTTTAATTATATTACTGTAAACCAGAATACAAGTCAATAAATCAATATTCTTTAATCTCTGTAATTGATAGTGTGCATTGCGGATTGGAAATGAATGAGAGAGCAAGAGAGAGAGAGAATATTTGTTTATCGGAGATTTGCTGACACGGTCTAAAGTTGGAAGGAAGAATCTCGGAACATTTTTTTTGGGAATATTTCCTCGAACGTGTTAATGTGACATTATTTTCGTTCTTAATTTTCACGGGTGCACCGACTAGACCACCATTGCACATTTCATAGCATTAATTTTAACATCAAATTTATGAAAATATTAAACATTTATTATCCACACAATGTTAAACCCAGTATTTTTTATCTTTTAAAAAGTTACTAATGAACTTACAGAAAGAAATAGATAATGCAAAACTAAAAACTTTTGAAGCATTTAGATTATAATACATTCAAATTGTAAGTTTGCAACACTACTCGCTTATAAGAAGAGAATGTCCCAAGTTTTTATAAATTTATAGATCTTTCACAAGCTATGGAAAAAACAATTAGATCGTTACAAAAATGTTTGTCATGTTTTGCGGGGTGAGTGGATTGCTTTCAATAAAAGAATAGGACCAAGCTAGATAATTTACCAAATATGATTAAATCAATGCTAACCGTAGGTTAATTGTATTTCGCAAAACCTACCAATAATATCTACCGATTATCCACACTTTCCATAGAACCCACATCTTATGATCATTTAAATTTTAAATAACTTCAAAAACATGCACTCAACAGTGACTCTTGAACTGCCAATAATATCATCTCCTTGAACTACGTAAATATTTTTTAAATCGTGGCTGAATTTTCAATAAGAAGAAAAATATACCAACAACGTTGAGAGCCAAACCAGGTTGTATGCTAAGTCCCTAGGATATTTTTATCTATAACAAATTGATGAAGACTACGGAATCAATGAACAGAAAAAAGAAAGAAAAATTATCAGCCTTTACATCGACAACTCAAACAACGCTGAGAAACTGAAATGATCACTATCTCTGGAGCTTCCCGATGGAGTGTAAATATATTGCAACAGAAACAACACTGTGAAAGCAGAATAACGTTAGTCAGACATTCTGAATTCATTCTTTTATAGGCCGGGTATAAGTCATATTCCAAAGCATGCGAGACTTAGTGTGTGAATGTTGGAAGTGAAATTTTAACAAGTACTCACGTGGAACCAAGAAAAAAGGCAAGAGAGAGATAAAATCCAAAGAGAAAAACAGATAACACTGCGGTCAGCAGCATTGCAACTGAAGTAGAGTACACCTGCAATAGTAATGCAAACTATATAAACATTTCTAAGTTAATGCGAACTGTATACACAAGTTTATTTATAGTAAGTTGACACCCAGGTCTTAACATCAGAAATAGGCCTTCCTTTATCCATTCACGGTTGAATAACTGTCAGAAGAAACACCTAATATGCTTGTTTGATAATGTTACTCCAATTGGTTATTTTTCTGGTCTAAGTTCTACAGTTTGTTGCAAATAAAGTTTTGTTATTGTCACACTCCTATTGTTCCCTGGCGATGAGTCAACTTATGGGTAGTTCAGTGAATGGAAGAAATTATTGAGCTGGACCAATCAGCTGTTAAGGAATTCACTCCTTATTTCTTTTATTCAACTCATTCAGCTGCAACTCTCATCAAGTGTTTGGTGAAACTGAATTTGGCAAGAAAAATTGCAAGTCTTTGTAAAGAATTTATTCTATTACTAGCCCTGTCGTGATGCAGCTGGATGGTACTTGCATGGTTTGTTCACACGAAAATAATGCAAAAAAGGAGAAAAGACCAGATGCCTTTGGCTGTGGCAGCGACGTGGGAGGATATGTAGTTATGGACAATTTTGTATAGATGTTAGGTTTTAGGGTATTTCTTCAACTATGTTTATTGTATTGACATTTAGTAGCCCTCTCACTTAAAAAAAAAATATTTCATTCATGTCTTTGACGTTTGATCCGTATGATGACTTCATGGTACTTTCCTACTGCATATTAAATCTGTGCCCAAAAGAATTGGCCACTGACCCAACCCATAGAAGTAACAAATCACGACACCAAGTGCAATCTAATAAATTGATGCAGACTTGGAATAAATGCATATATACTATAAGTCTTTACCTTTACAATGTTGTCAGCATACTTCATGACCATTGATACTGCAATACCACTGCATTGGCATCAAGTATATTAGTTAACAGAAGACTTTTTAAGAAAAGCAAATATAAACATGTAAATATTTTTCACAAACGCTTTTTGTCAAGGAAAATATCAATGTGTTATAGAAGAAACAAAGGGATAAATTAACCTGAATTCAATTGTTATTAAAATCAAAATTCAACTTAGGGCAGTTAGCATCAACACAATTTCAAAGAAACAATATTAAGTTATTAACTGTAGATACTTCCATAATTTTGGAAATAATACATGCAGGGTATGTTATATGTAAATAATGAACAACACTGCTGGAGACCCAACCATTGTTCCCAAAAGCCCAAGTTTGAGGGGATAGGAATCCCACACCTTTTAGACCCTAACAATATCCCACGGCCCAAATCCAACGTCCACGGCGGCCCACTCCAAGACAACCTTCGCATTATCAGCCGGCCCATCCACTTGGCTGCTGATATTCGGCACTTCGCTTGAGTTGCCCCTTCCGGGATTCGAACCTAGGATGTGGGATTGCTCTTATACCAATTGGTGGAGACTCAACTATTGTTCCCAAAAGCCCAAACTTGAGGGGATTGGAATCCCACACCTTTTAGACTCTAACAAACACTCAGCAAATTGTGCCCAAAGTTATTGTTGTCCAGTTCATCATCCCCAGTACATACTCCAGTCATATAACTTTGAATGAAGGCCTTTCATGCTTACAGGAAACCAAGGTAGGGATTTAGCTCAATGCACCAAACAGCAGTAGGTTTATAACTAATTCCAAGTAACTTCTGTAGACACAACAATATGGATACACGAGTAATAACCCACACACAAATGACCAAGAATAAGAACCATTCAAGAGAAGACATTGACAGTAAAAAGAACAAGACCTTCTATGGAATGGCCAAAATCATACGGAAGCTAATTTCTTAAACCAGGATTGTTTATTTTGCTAAGTAGGTTTTGCAAAGGCCACAAGATAAAGATTAGGTGCAATTTTTTTGAACAAATGAGCTGATTTTACAAACTTCAGTGCATTTTGCAGCCTATAATATGTGCAGATAATAAGTGGGTAGTAGTTGTAAGACCTACGAAATGTGTGAATAAGACTATGTTGACCATAAGTGATTAAAATATAATCACCTACCATACATGCACTGAAATTTCTGCCTAAGATTTATTTAATTTTGCTCCAAATCCTGTCATGTGTAAAATGCCATATTTTTAATTCTTTTGATCACATGTTCCACCTCACCAATCCCACCTGAAATTATCCAAGACCAGGTGTTTCATTTTTCTGGACTCTCAAGGAGAATGGATTCAACTAATTTCCGAAATCATGAGTAAGTGATGGAATTCAACCAAGTAAGAATATAGAATCAATAAATTTTCATTGTTGAGTTTTTCTCTCTTGTTTCGAAGTCAAACTTATCAGTTGCAAAAAAGCATATATTTATTCAAAGAAGAGTCACAATTTTCTTTTGGCATAGTTGATTATAATTCAATATTCTACCAGTTAGGCAGGTCAATCCAGCTCAAAATAAATGACTATGAGTACCTCAGAGCATGGTTCGAAATCATGAGAACTGTAACTAACGAATATCCATGGAAGAATCCCCTGTGGAACAAAAGATTAACTTACATGTTATGTATAAAAATTATAGAATCATTAATCTAGAATAACAAGCTGTGATCTTTATGTTACAATTTAGATGAAATATCTGATTGCAAATTGAGTCTGCTCTCTTAAGAAGTTACAAGGAAACCTGCCTGAAAGACTAATATGCTGTTTCGTGATAAGCATTAGCTACATGATCAACCTTAAGCATATCTTACTAAAGCTTTCAAAGAAAAAACATTGCAAAAATATGTATCTGGAAACCATAAATTATGTTATATTTAAAGGAGAAATTCCTCAAGTATTCGAGAGACAAAAACTGATAATTTATATTCGTTGGCAGATTTCCAGTTCCCATCTAAAAATAATTTTATATGTTTTGACTAGTATTGATCATACGATGCAACGAGAAATGAATCAAATTTTGTGCAATGAACATCCTGTGTCATTGACATAAATAAGAGAAATAACAGAAGCAAAAAGTAGTTTCAATTTACTTGTTCATGACTGCATCAAAATCTTGAACCAGTATAGCGATAGCATTGAATGCCATCCCAAATACATACAACCAAAAGTTCTGCACATTAATATTCCTCGAAGGTCGCTTTTTAATGATAGCCTACAGAACAGAAGAAACTTATCAGTTATCAAAAAACAGTAAACTGAGTCCTCTCTATTTTGACACTTCTTTAAAAGTTAAAACAGATCCTCATGAGAATTCTAATAATAGTATTCATTAGCTTAAAAATAAGATGACTTGAAAGGAACAATATTGGCCGAGAAACTCAAAACATTTACAGATATTTTTCTTTCTTTTTTGGCAAAGATTATAGTTTCATATATAGGACAAGATATACCTCAGTGTAGACTCCAGCAAAACCACTCAGAAGGGCCATGACCTGAAATGAATTTCTAAGAGTAATTTTAAGCATTGACTTCTAAAAACCTTAGGCCCTGTTTGATTGCCACATTCGAGGAAAACGAAATCCACTTTGGCCGTTTGATTGCAACATAGAAATGGAAATCGAATTCCAAGATACCACTTTAAGCTGCATTTTCTTTGTTCATGAAAAACAAATCCCTAAGGGTTTGGTGAGTTTTTATTTTCCAACTAACATGAAATTGGAATTCCTTTCCACCTTTGCCTATCAAACGGACCCTTAAAGTAAAGGCGGATCTTCTTTTCGATGAGTAATCATAGGCTTATCATTATATTAGATTATGCTATAACATTATCAGTTCAGCAACTCACAATTGCCATCAGCCAACCTTGAAAAGGTGTTTGCAGAACTTGATCGGAACTGAAAAGAAAATGTCCTTACGTAAAAATAAAGAAAAGAAAACAAATACAGTCAGGATTCAAAAAGGGGCAGCACGCAAAGAGAACTGAGAAGGAAATCAAAATCAGAATAAGACAGAAAGGCTCTCTTTTCTCGTCGTTCGGTAAGGCATACAAAACTGTAGTCCAGTGCACACACGGGGAACAATATGAACACTAAAGTTACACTGCGAGACAACAAGATTAATACACGGCCAAAACATTCTTACTTAGTGTTTAGTTGTGCTGTGGTGCATCCTGCACACAACAAAATGAATGCCGCCCATTGGATCTCACTCAACCTGAAAGAAAACAAATGCGTTTAATCATTTTTTGTTATGGAGTCTCTGTCATCCTTCCTTCACCACCACCTCGTCCAAAAAGACAAGAAAAGAGCTGACTCGTACAGTTGTATGTATGAGTCATGCCAACCAAAATAATTTCAAAATTTTACCAGTTAAAATCCATTCAATGGATATGGTAATGATATAAAGAGCCTTTCTATATTTGAAGTTCAAATTCAACAGATGTAAATTGTGAAGTGACTCACTTTTTCTTAAGAATGATATGGTATAACACGCCTGTGCTGATGATGTTTAAATTCTTTAATATTTGATATCCCGGGGCATCTACATATGCAAAGATGTAATACTGCCACAAACAAACATATTTAGAAAGCAATACTGCAACCAACATAATGCAAAGGGATTTTGTAATATACATGATCAAAAACCCACCTGAAGTAAATTCTTGATTAGATAAAGAGCTGCTGGAATGGGGTAAACATTAACTTCATCTACTGTCGTACTTAACCTAACATAAGCACAAAATTGTGAGAATGAGAAGCAAAAGATTGCATTCAATTAAATGAGGAACTCAGAAAAAAATAGAACAAGAAAATCTTGAGTAAATTAGACAATTGCAGAAAATTAAAAGCAATACTTAGTGTAACAAAATTGTGGACATCACTTTTCACAAGTCATAAGGGTTGGATGCATAAGATTTAACCTACACATAATTATTAAATATTAACTGTCTGTCAAAGTTATCAAGAAAAATAAATGAGAACTGGAGGACTGAATTATGCATCTGCAAGCACTGAAATAGTGAAATGTATAAATTTTTATTAGGATGATGTTAATTATTATGTTGTCCAGAACAGACTATATTTTTTGTTGATTTTAGTTCATCCTTGCTTTTGTAAGGGAGGTAATACTTTCAAGTTTAAGATTTTTCCAAATTTTTTCTCAGTTTGATTCAGGAGGATAGGGGAAAAGGAAAAAGAAAGAAGAAAAAAAATGTTGTTCAGGACTCTTTTTCCAACTAAGATAATATATATGTCCAAAATGAAAAGCGTCTGCAATTCTATCTGTTACATAATAATAGCGAAAAATGCATAACTCGAGGAAGGAAAAGAATGACCTGTTATCCTCAGTAACACCTTCGTTCCTCCAGATTCTTGCCAAGGCTGCAAGTGATAGTGCACACTTTAAAGCTTCTATCTAATTTCAAGAAGAAAATCAACGGTTTAAGTTAATAACATTCTTCTATAGATGCCAGAACATAGCAATATAATGATCTAAAATGAAATAAGGAACTGTGATCAACATATTTCAAATTAAAAAAATGCCACCTGCTCACCAAAAAATTTGCAGTTGTGACACTGTACTCGTACTTTCCAGCCCTCTTCGACCAGACAATTAGAATCGCTTGTGAACTCGTGAGAACAGTCAATGCAAGTGTTACTGCTGACCTATTTTGATCATAAAGAAAAAAGGCAGAAATGAGGTGAACTTCCCCTTCCCTCTCCAATTGTTAGTTCTAGAAATGTAATATAATTGAAAAAATTCATACTTGCGCTTCCACTTAGACTGGACATTGGAGCTTCCACCCAACATGACCTTACACACTATTGACTGACCGCTTAAGAGCAATTCGAGATTGAAAAGAGCAGGCCTATGAAAAACATAGAGTGAGAGAAATTCGGCATGTTGAACTTGAGCGTGTGATGCAGCAACGAGATGGTTTTAAGAACAAACACAATTATGGCCGTATCATGGCAATTTCACAAAAAAAATGTATGACCCTACACTGCATTCTTTGCCCACCCAAACCATAACACAACTAAAAGTAAATATAGGGAAACCAAATTACATTTTAGCTTAATTGAACCTCAATATAATTATACCACACAATCACGTTGCTGTAGAGAACGAAACAAAAGAAAAGAAAAAATGCAATGGCGCAGACATAAAACATAAAGAGCATAAATTATTTGCAATTTATTTTTCTTAAAATGACGAATCTTCGTATTTCCAATTTTTCTGACGACTCCTAAAGCATGATGAGCTGTTAAATACAACCATTTTAGCACAAAATTAGAGAGGGAAAGTTTATAAAACCTCAATATTTAGGGTTTTCCAGTTAGTGCTGTTATTTAACCAAAATCACAACAAAATGCATCATAGATCACAGCCAAAAAATAATCAAATCTAATATTAAATTAATCCACCAATTAATTCCACGCAGTAGAAAGGAAATATTAAAAATATGCAAACGTGAGAAGTAAAAAATAATATGCTAACGTATGAAGAAAACATTAACTGAAAGTGCAAGAAGAACCTGACGAACTATCAGTCACTGCAGTTCATGAAATTCAAAGGCTTATGAATCAGAGGAGTTCGAAATTTTTACTTGGGAAAAAATGGTCGGATTATTTCACGAAATTAAAAAATAAGCTCTAAAGTTTAAATTTACAAAACTCAAGTTTTTCGTGAATTAATTAATTATGTTTTAAAGTTAATTTATTAAATTAAATATTTAACTGCAATATAATATAATTGACCCATCTCACCTCCACTGCTCCGACAACTACTTCAGTGACCGACGGCCCTTAATTTCGACGACTATTTTTCGGTGATCGTTGACCGTCGCTTAATTCCAATAACTATTTCGATTCCGAGGTTACAGATATCTTATTAAGTAATTAAAATTTAATTTTCAGACACAACAAAAAATTGAGTCATTCACAATTGATTTCATTGGTCATTGATAAAAAAATTACAGGTTACAAATTTTTTTTTATGAAAGTCACGTATTTTTAATTCGTCACAATTTTAAAAAATTATTTCATATTTGTTGGTCACATGTTATATTTCCAGTCATGGATTAACGAATTTTAAGGCCACGGTCCCAATCCCAGTATACCACCAATACTTGGTCACAGGTCACAGATCGATCAAATAGTTGGTCACGGACACTTCATCCCATCCGCCGCACTTATCCCCCAATCCAAGCACATCACTAATACTTGGTCACAGGTCACAGATCGACCAAGTAGTTGATCACAAACACTTCATCACATCTGCTGCACCCGTCCCCAATCTCAGTACACCATCAATATTTGGTCACAGGTCATAGATCGACCAAATAGTTGGTCACAGACACATCGTCACATACCCACCGTCACCGCCACAATCACAACCATACCTTACCAAAATCACCACTACTAGAACCATCACCACAACCACATATCACCACCACCTCAACAGCTCCACTCGATAGAGATCACTGTGACATTATTCAAAACTGGATCCCATCGACTATAGACATCATCGCGACAATTGGGAACCACCAAAGCAATCAGCACTATCGCGCAACCTCACCGATCCAATCACAACCACCACACACCAAAACCACCGCTGCTAGAGCACCCACCAGAACCACACATCACCACCTCATCCCACTATCTAATCGACTAAGAGCACTATGGCATTATCCAACACGCCATCAGCGTTATCGTGAACACCAACACCATCAGCAGCGCCGCGAACTACGAACATCGTCGCACAATGCAATAGAGAGAGAGAATTTCATCGAATCGTGCAGCAGCAGATTGCAATGGCGTCATCGACGGTACCCTCAAGTGATAGCTTGCAACGATGACACAGCAGCGTCACCCTGCTGTGTCGCACAGCAGCGACGCTGCTGCGTCGCTATCAGATCTGAAAGAGGGTGGAGGAGGGAAGGGAGGAGAACAGATTTGACCGACGTCATAGCGGTGGAGGCGAGGGGAGGTGGAGTGAGGAGAAATGAAATGGATTAGGGTTTGAATAGAGTTTTATATTTAAAATAAATTTGATGGGGTAGGTAGTAAAATGGATAAATATAGATTAATTTAATTTTATAATATTATTATTAATTAAAATTATAAAAACCTGATCAATGGAAAAAAAAGGTGAAAAGCTGATTTTTAAAAAGTCCAAACTTAATAGCTGGTTTAGTGTAATTACCACTTTTTATTTTTATATTCTTGGCCCATTTAGTTCTAACCAAAATGATGTGTTTGAAATGACTAGGCCCGATGAATAAGACCGCAAAACAGTCTTTTCGACTTATTATTTTAGGCGATTTGGTCGATGGAAGATTACATAATTAAGAGCTTAAATTTAACCAATTTCAAATTTAAGAGATGAATATTTAAAATTTTAAATCTCAGATTTTTTTAAAATTAATTAATAAAACATATATTTTATTAATTAAATATATTAAAGTCACAATTCCATATAATTTGGTTACAAATTCTATACAATTGGTCATATGTTATTAATGGTTCACAAATCACAATTTTTATTAATCACAAATTATTTTACGGTCACACTTCAAAAAATTTATACGTCGCAATTTGCTCATTGATCACAAATCAAAAATTTATACGTTACAATTTATTCATCAATTACAAATCTATTAAATTAATAAGTTACATATTATTTATTGATCACAAATCACAAATTTTATATGTCACAAATTATTTTACGATCACAGTTCAAAAAGTCACAAGTTGTTCATTGATTACAAGTAAAAAATTTATACGTCACAATTTATTTATCAGTCATAAATCACAAGTATTATAAGTCACAACTTATCATACAGTCACAAATTATCGATCACATATTAACAATTGTTTAGGTCACACATTATTTCTTGGTCACAATTTATCTTTTTTATTGCTTATATATTATTTATTGGTCACACACCAACCAATTTATTAGTCACAATCAGTCACACTACTTATTGGTAAAAAATCAACTAATTTATTGGTCACAATCAACAAAACAATTAGTGATCACCACCTCCGCCAACAATGCACAACCACCAATGCCGCATATACCACCACTACACATCCACCACCTCCTCAAATCCATTATCACCGATGCGACCACCACAACCACCATCTACACTCTTCACATCTGTGACCACCATCTCCACAACCACCAACCAAAAAAATTCCCAAACCTACCATCAACACTGCCATCGTCATCGCCACGACTACCACCAACAGCCACAGCAATCACCACCAATCTATAGCCACTGCCACCATCATCTCCATCACAGCCGCAACCACCAATTAATCGATCACAACCACCACCAAATATGAACGTCGCCACCGCCAACACAAACACCAAACCCACCATCGGTGCTCACTGCCAAAAGAAGAAGCCACAGTGGTGATCCGAGCACTAAGTGTTGTTGTGCGCCACAGTCCGCGAGACAATGGCGAACTTGCGTTGCACACGATGGCACTCAGTTCGCGCGCCAGATGTTGCTTCCGTCGGTGAAGAGGAAGTGAGAATGAGAAGAGAAGAGAGAGTGAGAAGACGGTAGATAAGAGAGAGTGAAAAGAGAGGAGACGGAGACGGAGAGGAGAGAATGAGGAAAATTCTAGGATTTGCCGATTTGGGATGAAATTGATTAGAGTTTGGAACGAAATATCTGATTTTTGAAAAGTAAAATCTTATATCTGAAATTTGAAATTGAATCTTGAAAATTCTGGTTTTATGTAATTTTCACTTTGGTCAAAAACCCTGAAGCCCATATTTTTAACAGGAAATTAGGGTCCCCTCTCTAATATATTTGAATATGTAAATTTGGACAATGTGGATGTTAAAATCGTACCCAACTTTTATGTAAATTTAAGTTGGTAATTAATTAGTTTGACAATTTCTTCCTCCAACTTCCAGTCACGAGAAAGTTGTGTGCATTTTGACGTTCAGTTTGCATAGAGAATCAGATTCACATAGTTAAATAGGTTGGGTACCAAAATGTCACTTTGAAGGTTGAGCCCCAATAAGAGACTAATTGATAGGTTATGGAGCACATCCCTAACTATGTAGTCAAAACCAAATGTCAAGATTTAGCGTTTGAAAATCTTTCCTTTTTCTCAAACTAATTTTCAATTACACATATTTTAATAAAATAATTTTACACGTAGACTCGTAAAAAATATTTTTCGCTTCACATTATATCTCTGAATCAAACACTTAATTGAAGCACTGTGGTTGACATATGAGATAGCTAGCAGATTAAGATTAATGTAAGATACCTTGGTTGTTGGGATGATCATTCTCTTGTATGATCATAACTGGCTATCTATATTTGGATAATGCTACGTGCACATAACATTATCTATAGGGGGTGTCATAATGGACACATGACATCCCCTATTGGGAGGGCGCATGCGGGTAATATACTAACTCCACTTCTATTTGCAAAAAGAACAAAAGGAAGGCTAAGTACAACCTTTGCTAATTAGCCCATGTTTTCAAAATTATTTTTTCTAATATTCATTTTTAACTACACATTTATATAATAAAATAATTTGCACGTAAACCCAATTTTTTTCTTATTTTTTAACAACACATTTTTCAAAATATTATTTATCTCAAATAATGATCATCAAACATGAGCTTAATTATGGTGTTTGGTACATAATTTTATTCCTTTTAATTATATATTATTATGTTGTTACAAAAGAATTGTTACATTACTCAACTACTGATAATCTATCATTATCAAATTAATTTTATATTATATTTCAATCATGAGTTAATGACGAATCACTTAAATAATGAGATGATGTCACCCACATGCTTGCACCTTCTTAGAACTTGTAATTTGAGAAAAAAAAAATGTACCAAATGTTCATTTTATTCTTTCATACACATAAATTTGTTAATAATCACTTAAATCAGGCGTCAAAAGTTTCATGGATTTCAATTCTATCACGTGTATCGATTCTTATAGCAACTAGAAATGCATTGAGATTCATTTAACTTGGATATAAATGATTCAATTTTGCTATACTGGCGCTATGGTTGAAAACTTTATTTACACTATTTGATATAGTACACAACTTGTATTGTTGACACTCTAGTGCCGAACCATTCAAAACTTGCTCTAGAGCATGCAATGGAGAACAAAGGTATTAATCCAAATATTGAACATGGGGAGCACGAATAGAAAATATTAATAATACAGAGTATGGCCTAAAATTCGATGGGAAATGATGTTTGTACATCGGGTTAACACTTCGGTGTACAAACCCCCTCACAAAAGGGGGGCCATGACCAATAAAGAAAAATCGTGGTCCCCCTCTTGTGAGGGGTCTGTAACCCCCATGTACAAGTAACATTATCCAAATTTGATTGAAATGACAGAAAAGTCAAATACATGCGGAAATCAAGATATTTTCTTAAAACTTGTGTTCACAAATTAAGCATGATGTCAAGATGTTTAGCCCATATTTATTAAAGCATATATAAAATGAAAAACTATTAATTGCAATGATTCTAACTATTTTTAACAATTTCATTAGCAGAATTTCATTGAAAACAAGAGTTTCAGACATGTTTACAG
The DNA here is from genome assembly GCA_019097785.1 of Fraxinus excelsior. Classification (NCBI taxonomy): domain Eukaryota; kingdom Viridiplantae; phylum Streptophyta; class Magnoliopsida; order Lamiales; family Oleaceae; genus Fraxinus; species Fraxinus excelsior. Next base: position 578,842 of record CM032628.1, on the reverse strand, counting down.
ACTTTTTTCTGAAAAGAAAAAATTTTGATCGTCAAGTTGATTGAAGCTATTCCAAGACATCACAGAATCTACACTATCAAAGTACAATTGCGGTATAACGACGTCTTCTTGAATAGAAGTTGAAGGATTCACTGAATTTTCCAAAGATAATGAAGAAGGGCTATAACAGTTGGCCATGTTCAAGTTTCCACACAATATCTCATAGTTGCTTATAAGGTTACCTGTTTCATCTATTGCTGACGTATCGTCGTCATTAATTCTTTCCTCTTTTGACCCTTCTGTGGCTACCATTTGATCAACATTGACATGATTTTCTTGTTCATTCTGTGAATTATTTGAGTCCACAGTTTTTGTCTCTGATTTTTCTTTCTGCTCAATCGGCTCATGTGTAACGGGGTCTATTCCAAGAAGATTTAGCCTCTTCTTGATTCGAGTATTCCAGTAGTTCTTGATTTCATTATCTGTTCGTCCTGGAAAATGCGACGCAATTTTAGACCACCTGTTACCAAGACGGGCATGAAGCTCTATAATCTGATTCTCTTCCATTTCTGATACTGCCCCTCTTTTAAGATCTGGCCTCAGATAATTAATCCATCTTAATCTGCAGCTTTTTCCACACCTTAGCAACCCTTCATTATGTGAAAAAAAACAAAAAAAAGATTCAATGTAGCTCTCACATTGATCGTGAACTTGTCCTGATGTTCATCCCTAATATGGGAAGCAACTAAAAATCGAAATTGGATGTTACACAATAATGTTCATACCTGCAAGTTTGGGAACCATTCGCCAGCATTGAATGCCATTGTTGAGAATAAAGTTAACAAGCTTATGATCTTCATCAATTGTCCATGGACCTCTCTTCAGTCCAACTTTGTCACAACAAGGTTGTCTTCCCATTTTTTCCACTTCTTCTTGTCCCGAATTATAACTTTATATTCCAAGAAAGATTCCGCCAGATCAGCCCCCGACATAAATAATGAAATGTGCTGCTTAAGGGGGGAGGTATATGATTGAATGAAATGGACGGTTCATAATAATAAAATGACTACTATATTTGTCAAGACGAAGGACATAAAGTCTTATTTTTTCTGGGACAAGTTTTTCAAGATAAAGGAAGCAACTGGACAAGACTTATTTTGTAACGAGGTACCGTTTGGTGGGCTTTTACTTTTGTTTTGCTTCTTGAAAAAGTCTTTTGTAAGTTCTACTAGAGAAATGAAGTACTTTAAAAAAATTATAAACATGTTCAAAATAAACTTTTTAATTTCATAAATAGATTTTGACTTTTCAAATACTCCGACAAACAAACGGGTCCTTAGTTTTGTTGCAAAGTCTTCATTAATTGTGTTTTTTAATGTTTAGAGGTTGAAATGTTGGAATTCCTTTAATGTTTAGAGGTTGAAAAGTTGGGATTCCTTGGTCCCTTCAAAGCTGGCTTGTTTTGTCGTGAGGGGCAATGTTAAGATTTGAATTTTCATCTTAAAATGTCAACCTTATTAAGAGGAGTAGTCCAAACTCTTATAAATTGGTTTATATTTTTATCTTTATTCGATGTGAGATTCTATTCATTAACATGTCCCCGCAAGATGGTGGTTCGTTTAAGCAGATCAATCTTGATATATGTGTGCTCAATTTTTTTGAGTCTTAATCAGATCGAATTGCTCATTGAAACTTAATGGGCTCTGATACCATTTTAAGATTTGGGGGTTCATTTTAAAAGATCAATCTTATTAAGATGAGTAGCCCAAACTCTTATAAATTGGTCTATATTTTCATCTTTATTCGATATGTGATTATATCCCCTTAATAGGCAACTCTTGTTAATTACTTCCATATAAGCACTCAATTAGAGATGCAAATCTCAAATTCTAGTATACTTCGAATATGAGGAATGGATTTACTCAAGAATCATTGTATGGTTTCGACAAGATAAACAAGATTTATGTATCTTTAGATCGTATTGTTCACTCAATTCATGATATTCTAAGAAATTGTATTGAACCGCGACTCTTGATTAGATTATTATAAATTGGCTTACATGAGCGAAAATGAGAAGAAGATACATAAAACGTCATTTATTTAAAAACATAATAGGTAATGCTATAAAAATATTTTATATTTATAATTTCAACCTCAAACTCTAATCGCTTATCAAAAGCTTACGATTTCGCTCATCTTCACTTGAACGATGCAATTAAGTCCCTGTTTGGTTTTTGCATAAATCAAAGTGTTAGTAGATTTTGAGAAAAATAAATAAATGAAATGTGTGGATAAAAATTTTATAAAAATTATGAATTCCATAAAATATATGATTAAAATAAGTTTTAAGAAATAGAGACCATACAAGCAGGGGTGGACCTACCTGAAGCCCAGTGCAGACATATGCCACCACCAGACATAAGGGATGGAAACTTCAAATGAGAGAGATGGAGATATAGAGAGAGGAGGGCAAGAGGGATGGACTTTAAAGGCTGGAACTGCTGCACCAAAGAGTAACGTGTAATGGTTTTCTCATTCTTGTTTCTCTCTCTAAATCTTTCTGTATCTCTATTTCAATCTCTGTTCTTTGTTTTAACTCGTGTGGCTTTATACGTATATCTTTTATTAATGGGTCAATTTCATTCATCCTCTAAAATCTCTAGCTCCCCATGGCTGCTACTGCCTGCTCTTAGTGGAGTGAACGTGTTTCACATAGTTTATCCTCCTACTTTATATTATCCTGGCAAGTTACCACTAAGCTAAATAATTTCGTTAAAATTCTAAAAAATTGAATAAAGTTTGTGTTACGAGTTCATAGGAATAATGTTATTTATCAACAATGGCGATGAATATGTAAGTAACAAGAATAATTTGTAAACTATATTATTTTTAGTATTTCTACCATTATTAAATTCATGGTCGAACTTTACTTGAGATTGAATATTTCATTTTGTTTATTATTCAAAATAAACATTTTTCAGAAGGTTACTGCTTGCATAATGTCAAAAGGTTAAGAACACAAATTCTACAAATGAACGGTTGAAGACATGGCTAACGCACTTATAAATGGTTGGGGACCTCTATAGGAATTTACCTAAATCAAATGGATCATGGACCGCCTCACGTATCATCTACTTTCATTAAAGGTCGAGGGTCACTTTCCGACTGCATACATCATGGGCCTAAAAGTAAGGCAAAGACTAGCAGCTTAGTGGGTTTCACTAGTCCAAGTAGCTCTTCTAACTTTCTTGAAAAAAATTTAGATTGTTAGTCAAGACAAAGGCAAATGAGCCTAAAGACTTGGACAACTCAATTCCATTCATGGTGTACAGCAATTATGTTTTTCCCAACTTGAAGCTGTAAAGGTAGATCATTATCCTCTAGATATTGAGGTTCCAAATTGATAGAATTATTAAATAAATTGAACTCTTTAAATCAAATACATTAATATTAGACAATCTTAAGACCACGCTATAAACATAGTAACTTGTCGCCGTATTTTAGTTGTTGTTTGGGGCACTCATCGAATGAATGGCATAACTTGTTCCATAATTACACAGTTCCATAGGGGTCAGGATAACAACTTGAAATGTAGAGCTCACAAATAGTGTCTCTTTCATGAAATTAAAAAAAAAAAAAAAAATTCCATATAATTATATCATTGCAAAATTATAATATTTAAGTACTGTTTTTTATTAAATGTCATGAACAAGAAAAGTACAAATAAAGTTCAAAAGCACCTCTCAAACTTCATCAAAATTCATGTCATCAACAAAGAACCATCTAAAATCTTAAACTTTTCATGCAATTTCATATAAGAAAACTTTGAAATCAGAAACATCAAATACCACGTGTAAACTTTGAAATACAACAAATCATGTAAAAATATTTCTTCTCGTATTTTTACAAGTAAACTAACTAATTAAATTTTCATTTCTAACAAATCTTGTTCAATAGATATCAAAATTAGGTCATGTAACATGGTTGATTATAAATAAGATTTTAATAATTTCAATTTTGAAACATTTCTTTCAGCAGATGCAACAATAATATTAATTGTCAGTAATACTCTACAAGCAATAAATGTATTCGAAAAGCGATCCAATCTTTTCAAATAAGTTAATATATGAAAAGCTATATTCGTTTCTTTTGGTATTTCAAATAAGTTAATATATAAAAAATTGTCTCTGTTTCTTTTGATGAAAGATTTCGCAAAATTTTTAATTCTTGAAACAAATCTATGTCATCAAAATCGCAAAAAATTACATGTCTTAGAACAATGTCAAAATGATCACAACATGCTTTCAAATCAGCATCATCCAATGCGTTTAACTTATCAAAAGAAAATAGAAATTCAATTTTTTTTTCATATGAATTGAATTAATCGAACATGTGTTCAAGCGATCCACTAGTTTGATCTACTATATAAATGAAATAATTGTTTGTGAAATGATTTTCAAGTGATTGTGCTTCGTTTACAGTGGCGTTTTCATCAGAATGTTTCTTTCTATGAATTATATTTTTTTCCTTTTTTTCCCTTTTCCTTGATATTATTTAAAGTAGAATACTATTTAAGAAAATTATAACTAGTTAATTATATTATTCTTAACTTTTTGTATCTTATGCAATTGAATATCATACCAAGTCAAATGCATACAATTAATCAAGAAAATAATCCATAAATGAAAATAATTAAGCACAACACACTGAAATCAGCTATGAATGAGCATAAATCATCTGAACCATTTCCCTTACTTTAATAAAAATGTCTTGGTATTATATGTAATTAGAAATTAGAAATACAACAATATTAAATAAAAATCATCGTTTCCCTATCTTTTAACTCATTTTTCACCGACACCGTGTCCTTTAACTTACATAATAATTAAAATTTTAAATTTTAAAATTAATAAATATACACACACCCAAATAACAATTTTTTTATTTTTTTGTGTCCCTACAATGCCGAGGTCCTTTGCGGTCGCTCAATTCGGACACTTTCATGACCGCCTCTTTTGATACGATATGTGCTTTTCATGTTTTCATCTTATTCTACCAGAGGCTGAGATTGTCCTTCATCCACTTTGAGCACATAGCCTCAACCGAATTATTACTTGTTGACTTTGGAGAAGTTTGTGTGGGTTAAGTAGCTTCTAAGGCGCCTTCTCTGTCTCGCGCCTCCCCCAGTTGTTGTTGAAAGATGAGTGAATGTACAAAAAAATTGTAAGAGGATTTGACAAAAAAATTTGAGATAATTGTATCTGACAGTAGATGATCAGATGATACGTGACATTATATCGTTGCTTGATATTCATGTAGCGCGATCAAGTTTGGCCCCACCATCAGCTGCTATACAAATGGCTCTTCGTGAAAAGTGTTTCTAATGTCGATAAACTTAAATAAAACTTATTGGAGAAGTCTAGGTAGTTAGACGAGTGCTAAATGACATTATTCATCAATTAAATGTATGAAAATGAAACCCACTTCATGATTTTATCATGTAATGTAACATCACACGTCATTATTAATTTTATCATCTAACAATCACATCGTGCGCTTACAAAAATTAAAGCCCTCATTATTGAAATTACAAAACAGACCCATTATTTTTTATAGTGTCATATAGTGATTGAGTCAGACCCCTACAACAATTAAAACCTTCCATATGGACCGTTCAAAGTTTTATTTGCGCGATAAACAATACTTTTTTTGAATAAAGAATTAATAGAAATACAAACTTCTAAACTATACCATTATGTGAGATTTTCACAATATATAAGAAAATTATGATTACGTTTCGATGATATCCTTGTAATTCTCTAAGTTATAATTGATTCATTGAGATTATTAGACATGTCGAGAAGAAAAGTAGATTGAAGTATTTTTTATTTAAGAACAATTTCTATAATACATAGTTATCGAATTGTCTCAAATAAGTCATTCGGGTCATTGGTTCCTATAGGTATTGATCGGTTCACATGCTCATTCGTCTGACAATAGGATCTGGCCCGACCATATAGCTAATTCAATGGTTTTCAGGCTAATTCGGCTGGACCGACTAGTTTTAATAACTTTGAAAAATTATATTCACCACATCATGACTAACAATCAAATTTTATCGTTAAATGTATAACGTTACACACCTTACCGATTTACTAAACTTAAATAAACATATATTAAAGGTGAACTTTGCTACTAAAAAAGGGCGAGTAGTGTCTATACTGCTGTTAGGTTCTCTCATAAATTTACTTAAAGGTGGCCCAACTTGCACTTTTTTGAAAATTAAGCATCATTCTATTGGTGCATTTTCTCTTTTTTATTTGGCAACTTGAATTATCATGAACAATAAACTGTATATTTTGGCTGCACAAACATACCTGTATTCCAAAGCACCAAAAAAAAATAAAGCATTACCTTTTCGTATTAATAAAAATAGTAATATTAGAAAGAAAGAAAAAAATATGGAGAATAGCTTGCTAATTCAACCCGTGCGGTGGCCAATTTTTTTGGATAAACATTGAATAAAAAAGGAAATTTTTTAAATTTACGTGTGTATATTTTATTGTATGAATATTTAATTAGAAATGAGTGTAAAAATAAAAAATGAATTTTGAAAGAACGGACCACAAACAGAGCTGCCCAAAAAAAAAGACCCGACAGTAAAGATAAAAAATTAGACGAAAATACAGCTTTGCTAACTTCAACCCGTCTCTTTCTCTACATCATCCTAATTCAAAGAAGATCATAACACCAATTTCTCCTTTTCCATCTTTCTTCTATGAATTCCATTACAGTATAGAATTCAAACGAACTTAAATTCATCCCTAGAGCTAAATTTACTCACTGAAATAGACAGATATACAAATCGTGCTATAGTATACTACTGGAATTATATATATATAGTATAATTCAAGAAGGGGATTTAATGAATGAAAATAAAGCCGAAACTGGTTTTTGGAATCTGGGTTTGGGTGATCATTTGTTTGGATCGTGGGAATGAAATATCAGAAAATACGGAGTAGTTTTGTGCCATGGAGCTTGCTTTTCCGGTGTACCATTCTTCTTCTCTTCTTCTCCGGTTTCGCTTTATCAACTCTCCGGCTGTTCTTCAGAGGTAATATCTTGTGTTAAAATCTTGGAGAAATACTTTTTGGGTTCTTCAATCAAAATTTCTTTGCTTTAAATTTATTACACTCTGATTATTTTGTCAATTTGTATAAAAAGATATTTGTTCTTTGGATCGGAGCAGATGGGTTTCATCCAAAATTAGTGTCGACATGGTGGACGCCGCCGACGGAAGTGATCGCCGCCAAGTCACCTTCAACTCCGACCATCGCAATTCAAGAAACCGTTATTTTTCCAGACCAGGCTTTGGTTTTCCTAAAATACCCTTCATCCACTTGCTTATTTTCCAAAGATGACATAGACTGTATATACCTGCTCCCAAACTCATCCAAGCCTCAGTTCACGCTCTCTCCGGTATCAATCGACGGTCAATATTCCGATCACCCGACTGTACGGTGCCCGCGTCAGCCACATGGTACGACCGTGTCGTTAGCGGTTAAATCCAACGGTAACCTCCTGCATGGGTCCACCACACTTATGTGGGACTCATTGGCTTATGAAGCTATAATTGATCGTGATAACACCACTGTTGTTTTTGTTAAGGGACTTAATCTACGGTCGGGAAGAGTTTCTGATCCCTCTAATTTCAAGTGCATGTACGGCTGGGATTTTAGGAAACCAAAATTTGTTTTGTGGTCCGAGGTTGTATCAGTTGCTCAAGAAATTGTGAGATGCGAAACCCCTTTGAGCATATTGAATAGCCCACAAAGATTTAATACTAGCATTAAGGCTTCAGTTAGGGTGGTTGGTAGACAGACTCTCAAGTCTATTGCTCAGCTGAAAGTTCGATTATCGGACCCTATACACTCGTCCCAGAAACAGCACGAGATGTGCATATGTACGATGTTGAGGAATCAAGCTAGGTTTTTGCCTGAATGGATCATGTATCATTCTCGAATAGGGGTCCAACGTTGGTTTATATACGATAACAATAGTGATGATGATATCGAAGATGTGGTCGAGTCATTAGTGGGTGCAAATTATAATGTTACTCGGCATTTGTGGCCCTGGATCAAGACTCAAGAGGCAGGGTTCTCGCATTGTGCACTACTCGCTAGGAATTCATGCGAGTGGGTTGGATTCATTGATGTTGATGAGTTCTTTCACTTGCCTTCAGGATTGTCATTGTACGATGTTGTTAGGAATCAGTCTAGACCTAGTGAGGTAGCTGAATTACGAGTATCGTGCCATAGTTTTGGCCCCTCGGGCCTTAAAAATGTTCCAGTGAGAGGCGTGACTGTAGGGTACACATGTCGGTTGGCTGGCTGGGAGAGGCACAAGAGTATAACGAGACCTGAGGCTCTGAATTCTTCTTTGATCAATGTGGTGCACCACTTTCACTTGCAGGCTGGGTTTCGGTATGCCAATATGGATCGAAAAGTGCTGGTGATAAATCACTACAAGTACCAAGTGTGGGAAGTTTTCAAAGAGAAATTCTATAGGAGGGTGGCTACCTATGTGTCCGATTGGCAGCAAGAACAAAATGTTGGTTCCAAGGATCGAACACCGGGTTTAGGAACAAAAGCTGTGGAACCAGCCGATTGGTCGACCAGATTTTGCAAGGTTGAGGACTCGGGCTTGAGGGATCGTGTGTTGAAGACATTCATTGACCCGAAAACCGGTCGATTGCTATGGCAGGATCTGCCCACTAACCATTTACGGTAATTGTATAGAAGTAGAACTATTACGTACTCATATGTTGTACATATATTTAATAAACGACAATCCAGAAAGAGATTAATGTCATCTTTGATTCGAAGAAATCGTGATCTCTAGCAATTTCCGCACGTTCGTGTTCTACTTCAATACATGTTGATGGTCATTGTCCTATGAAACTGATTAGCACCAAACGGAACCTTAATGGCGCGCATACAATTGACAAATTTTGTCACGTATTTCGTCCACTATAGTCCTGTACAGCATGTCAAATCTCTCTCATATGTACACAGTTTAAAAGTCCACATTTCTTGTTACCAAATTCGTTATTTGGTGTATGAGATGTGTGGTTGAAAAATTGTGATACCCATAAAACATGTGGTTCAAATGAATTGTTGACTTTGACTTTGATTTTGATTAGAATTTATATTTTAATCGGTACTAAACAGGGGCTAAATAGATTACTAAAATAAGATAAAAGATAATGTAAAACTAATATCTCTAAAAACTTTGGCGGTAGGTTTTATAATAGTTAGTTCAGAAAAGAATTCCATTCAATAGCCTCTAAGTTTTTATGGACTACCGGCAAAGGCAGCTTTCTTTGTGCTATCAAAATGGTTCTGTTACTGCTTCTTTTATTAGCTATAACTTTATTTTTTATTCTTTTGTTGATATTACTGCAAGCAGTGAATCGAGCGATTCCATGCTATGATGAACTCAGGGGCGGACTCAGCACCTGGTCAGTCCCCGCGGCCACCGGTGCTAGGTCCGTCGAAGTTGAGGTAGTCGCCGCAGAGTTGCCGTCCATCGGGTCTGGGAAGAAGAAGAACAACAACAGCTGGAAAAAAAAAAAAAAATCCTCCGTTTTCTGATTCTGTCATTTTTGGGCCATATTTTAAAATAAAATAAAAATAAAAAATAAAAAAAATCCCAAAGCCCAAGTAACCAGTTTTCCTTGCAATTGAGTCCATTAGTGATTAGCCAATTTAGCCCACATACCACAACAAAACCAATCCAACCAAAATACCAAATCCAATTCGTAGAGCCCCCTCTCTACGAGTGAAGAGGGCGAAATCGAAATTCCTATGGGTTGTCAGCTGTGAGTCTTTGACTGTGGTCGGTTGTTGAAATCTATTTCCTATTTGTAATTGCTACTTGCTAAATGTTAGTACTTGTGAATTGTGAACTGGATTTTGCTATGAAATTGGATTTCTGATTTTCTGGGTCACTGCCAGTTGCCCTGATAAATTCGAAATCTATTTCCTATTTGTAATTACTATTTGCTAAATGCTGGTGCTTGTGAGTTGTGAACTGGATATTGCTATTAATTTCTGATTTTTGATTTTCTGGGTTACTGCTTCTGCGGTCTGCCTCACTCGTGCATTCTGTCTGTTTATTTTTATTTATTTTTTTTGAATTTGTGATTTACGAATTATACTAATGAGAATTTATATTATATTATTGTTTATGACTTATAATTCTGAAATGTGTAATGTGAATTGTGATTTGGGAATTTAGGGTTTTAGGAAATTAGGGATAAGTGAAAAAATAAATGATTTCGCTCTTACAATCGCTGATTGTCGACGTTGACGCCTGGGCTGAGTTTCAAGGCTGGGTTCACCACTGGATGAACTCCGTGAAGAACTTACTTGTGATGTAAGATCAAACATTACTCGTGTATCATCAATTTTCGTCGTTAATGTTGTGATATACATGACTATGTTATTAATCTATGATTGTGAGATGATTAAATTGGCAGATTTGTTGGGGGATAAGTTTAGAGCCCAATACAACTTCTTGTGGACACAAGCGAAGTAAAAGAAAGGTATATTTCTATTAGGCTACACTCGATAGGATAAAAAAAAAGTTAAAATCTTGTCTATTGTGCAGTTTTGTAAAAGTTGTTTGCGTCAAGCTGCTGGTAGAACAGTGAAACGATGCCCCCAAGTGTAGACAAAAGATCAGGTATGTAAAATATTTAAGCTTGGCAAATTAGCCGGTTATACAGTGTGAATTCATCTTAGACTTTATGTGTGTTAATCGACTTTCATAATCTGTCTTTTGGCAGCAATTGGAGATCTTACACGGTGAACGTTGTACTTTGGAACACTATTCAGCTGATATTTCCCGAAGAGGTTAAAGAAAGGAAAGTTGCTGTTGCTGCTCGTAAAATTTCAATAGGAATTAGTTTTCATGGCGTGATAAACCAAAATTACAGGATCTTCCGGCCGTTTGTCCCGCTTATTAAGAGCCTGTTTGGTATGGCTTAAAATTCAATTAAAATTGAAAATATGGTTGTTATTGGGTCCCACCCGACTAATAAAAGTCAACATAACGGCTATATTTTCAATTTTAATCTGATTTTAATCTCTACCAAACACCCTCTAAACCCACAACGATGTAGAGAGAACGCGCCGTCGTAATCCTAGAAGTCGGAATCTCTTGTCACGTGGGACCCAGTTGCAGAGACAGGTTAAAGATGCTACATTAACTTTAAGATTGTAGAGAAGAATACATGGACTTTATACTTAGACCACACACGGGGGCGGACTCAGGAAGTTGAGTGAGTTATGACGATTGTTGGTAGTTGAAGGCCGCAATAACGAGATTATTTTAATTAAATAATATTAAAATTTTCTTTAATATAAACGTAAAAATCATATATAATGAAAATATAATCCAAAAGAACAAGAAAAAAATACATTTTTTGAATTATATACATATGATCAAGTTTCAAGTTGTGACAAACTTAAGCGAGACGAGATCAAACTTATATGTAAAACATAATTAAACTATAAATACTAATTCCAAACTTAGGCAAAGTTTTTAAAACTATGTTTGACCCAAAAAATGTGTTTTGAACTCTTTAAAAAATAAAGAATAGTAGTTAGATTGTTAAAATTTAAAGTTTACAAAATAAATTGACAAAATTTCACAATAAAAATATATATTATGCATTGTTATTATAACCAACCCGATCGTTGATTGTACAAATAATTGGTCAACGGTTCAACAATTAAGTCATTGCAATATTGAATTTTAGTTAAAAATAATATTACTTTCTAAATTCAGTATATAGTTTCTTGTCGTATTTATTTTCTTTAATTGTCATAGTGCTCAAGCACTCCATTTCCACATGAAGAGATACTGGGTTCGAATCTTACCTATTGCAAATATGATATAAAATATTTCTTTGAGCAATTTGGAAGTTAAACAATAAAAAGAAAGAGTGGAAGTACTTGAGAATCGAATATTGTACCTCTTGCATGCAAAACTAAGGCCTTACCATACAAGCAACACAACATATTGTTGAATATTATTACATTTACAAGTATCTAATGTTATTCATCAAAACTTTATAAGCTTTTTTTTTTTTTCGACAGATCCAACACAGGCGCCCGGGCTCATCGGGTTCTCGGTCCACCTCTGACCACAGGGGTAGAGTCAAGATATTCGTTCAGTGTAGACACAATTTAATTGACGTCGAACTTTCAATTTTGGGTCATGAATTTAATGATGATAAAAACTGATTGATTTTGTTGCTCTTGATTCATCAAAACTTTACACTTAATTTGAACTTAATTATGTGCACTATCATGAACTCCAACACGAGTATGAAGTCCTTTTTTATCTTTTCAATATGTAAAACTTTCACCAACAAAAGAGTCACATCCTCCTTTGAAAAGATAACAATACAAACAATAAGCAACATTTTTTTCTATATTGTACTACAACCAAATATCAAACTCTTTAAACCAAGAAGGATTGAATCATCTAGCTTTTACTCCAAATTGTCGTTTTGAAAAGTCATGATCTTGGGGTTGACAATAACCCTTTAACATATATGCTCTTCGAACTTGTTCTCGAATATTAGCATTGTAATCCAAAATGAGTATCTTTAGTCTAGGATCAGTTGGAAGTTGTGTAATATCAAATTCCACCTTATTCGATATCTCCCCATCAACATTTTCTACATTCGATTTTTTCTTAAAGAATCTCTTCATTTGATATTGGGATTTAAACATTATAGCTATTAAGAATATTTTCAAGTTAAGTCTAAATCAAGTAATTGGAAGCAAAATCAAATTACCGAAAGCAAAATCAAGTTAAGTCCAAATCAAGTATCAAGTAAATCAAGCCAAATACTCTTAATCAATTAAGTTCACAAAGCTCTAATGATAAATGAGCGAATCTCATCCCCTCATCAATTCACAATATCCAATTATTGGAAGCGATTTAGAATGACAGAATCACAAGTACTAGAAGCAAAAACAGAGCAATTCACATAGCAATACTAGAATTAATTTACATTGCAATTCACAAAATAAACAACTCACGGAATGCTTTCACAGAGGCAACAATATTGGAACTGGAAGCAAAAGTAGTTCATGAGCAATGATTAGGCTTCAGGCTTGAGGGTTTCACTGGCTTCTATGTCTAATTTCAAGAGCAATTCAAAAAGTTAATTTCATAAAACAGGGGTGGATCCACAAACAGATTTCGTGATTGGAGGAGATTGAAAAGTCCGGCTATGTAGTGTCGTCCGTTTGTGTGACTGTGTCCATTCATGAATCGTCCCATAGCCAGAAGTCAAATAACGGAGTTGGGAGGAGGAGTTGTGGAAGAGGAATGGGTTGAAAATTGAGATCGAATGGTATTAGGTTGGAATCTTGGATGGTATTGGGTTGAATGTCAATAGGCTTCTTCACTTCTTAGCTAGGCAGTGCCATTGTAGCTAATAGTTAAATAATAATAAGGGAAAAATTCACAACTCGGGCTTTATCTACCCCAAAATAAAAAATCAGACCCCAATGTTTAAAATTGCAAAAATCAAGTTTTTCATGAATTAATTAATTATATTTCACAATAATTATATTAAATTAAATATTTAACTGTAATATAATATAATTAACTCACCCCACCTCCACCTCCACCACTGCTTCGGCAACTGTTCTCCGATCTCGCTTAATTCCAGCGACTACTCCGGTGACCGTTCTGTTCGCCGCTTAATTCCGGCGACTGCTCCGATTCCAACAATTGTTAAGGTTACAGTTATATGTAATTTGATCAAAGATATCTTATTAATTAGTTAAAAAATTAAATTTCAGTCAAAACTTATAGTCATAGATATCTTCTTAATTAGTTAAAAATTAATTTCAGGTCACAGCTTATCAAATTAATTGGTCACAAATCAAAAAATTTATAGGTCACAAATCAAGAATTTTATGGTCACATGTTATTTCTCAACTACGAATTAAAGTTTTTTATAGGTCACAGATTGAAAGAAATCAAAACTTTTAGTGATCACAACTCTATTACAGTGAGTCACAGTCACAATTTCTAAGTCACAGACACCCACCCATCACAAATCAAGAATTTTATGATCACATGTTATTTTTCAGGTGGGACTGGCAAGCCAGCCACAAGGTACTTATATAACATGGCTTGATGTTCCAGTTCCTGCCATTGCACTACTGTAAACGGTAGTCTACACCTCACATACCCCAGTTCTCCTCATGTTCCCCCATCCCCACCGCTACCGATGATCCGGTCCCACTCATCTTTCCCTCTAATTACTCTCCCTCTCTTCTCCCTCTTTCAACGAAAAAAAAAAACCTTCAATCAATATATCTCCTTTCACTTTCCACAAAAATCTGTTCCCATAAATATAAAAAAAGCAGTCAGTAGACACACAACCAACGTATGCATATAGCGTGTGTGTGTGTGTGTGTGCAACCTCACAGGAGAAAAAATAAGAACTAATGAGAACACAAGCTGTACAAGTACAACTATTTATTAAAAAGCAGCAGTTCAAAAAATTTACGAGCATAAAAATACAATCTACATGCACACTTAGATTAAAGGCAAAGATTGTGCGTGCGTTTGTTTACCTAAGAGGGGGACAGATCTAGGGTTTGCTCGAACATGGAAGGTAGGGTTCAGGAAAAGCCAGGGTTGAAAAGTAAGAGTTTCTAAGGAATCTCAAGTACACACAGAAGGGAGGGAGGGAGAGGGAGAGGGAGAGGGGCGGGGCAACGGTGGTGGAGAAAGGTGGCAGTGGAGGCGGCGACCGGTTAGGAGAAATGGTGAGATGGGAGAAATGAAATGGATTATGTTAGGTTTGGATAGATTTAGGATTTCATATTTAGGCCCTGTCTGGGCCAGCTATTTATCAGATTTTCATTCAAAATTGGACCGTTGGGGGCTGCAACGGTCCAAAAACAACAAGAAGCGGATTAAACAAAATTTCACATTTTTCCTTTTCTACCCTCCAGTTGGCTCTGGCGTTACAGTAGTAAACACAACCCATTTTACTTATGAAAAGCCAAAAAAATTGACCACGTGGACCCCACTATTGTACTTATGTTGTAGAATAGTCAAATAAGGCTGCACAATCAATTACCATTTTCGTATGGGATGAGGGGCATTTATGGAAAGTTGCACCTTTTTTTAATTAACAATTCCTAACCACTGTAGATGTTAACGGCTGGAAAAGCAATTCTTCAAAATCAATAATCCCTCCCAGACAGGTGCTTAAAATAAATTTGGTGGGAGTAGGTAGTAGGGTAGGTATATAGGTTATTTTAATTTTATAATATCATTATTAATTAAAAATTATAAAACCTGATTTTTTATTATAAAGGTTAAACCTGATTTTTATAAATTTGAAACTAAACAGCTGGTTTTATGTAATTATCCCCTAATAATAATAATAATAATAATAATAATAATATTTGGGCATTTGGGTTGGGCCCAAAAGTTCAATGCAGGCACGGGCCTGGACCTGAATGGGCTTCGCCCCTGCTCTTAAACACAAGTCCGAATTATTAAATAATATTGTCGAATAAATCTCGATCAACCTAACTAAACTTCATCATTGACTTGATCAAAAAAATAACAGAAATTATGCAAATAGGCTAAGATATATTTTGGCCAGTTATCACCTACTTTATATATTTCTCCGAGTAATCACCTCTCTATATTTCACACTAATATCAAGAACACAGTTACTCAGCCTGTCTCAGAGAATGGCAGTAGGACTCCGTCTGCCACAATTTTCATAATTCTTTCGGTGTTGGCACTGATGATGAGCATATCTGAAGGCACGTCTTATTCTCATTCGTATGTCCCTACACCCGCGCCTTCAGCTGGAGACGTCCCCTGAATCTGGAAACCGTCTTCCCTCTGCTGCTGCTGAAGTTTCTCCTAATTTCTTTGTCTCGATTCTAGTACTAGCTGCCATGATACCAACTTGTCTCTCTTTCATGTACTAGGTTTCTCTTCTTCTTTGGTCTGCTGTCACCTTATCTTGTGTGTGTTCCTTTGTAATTTTTATAGCTTTCGTATCCGAAGATTACATTTGGAGATTATTGCGGCACCTGTATATCTTTATTGAATAATTGTTTTACTTGTGTAATATTTCTGATCAATAAAATTTGCTGCATCATTACTTATGGCTACAATGATCGATCATTCTGCATCCATTTTTGTTCCTAGTCTTTTATCTTCATGAAGAATCTAACATTTGACTTCAATGCCCGTTGATGGTCAATGTCCTTTGGAACTGATTAGCACCAAACGGAACCTTAATGGTGCGCATACAATTGACAAATTTTATCATGTACTTCTTCACTATAATCCTGTACAGCATTTCAAAAATGTCGCATATGTAGATAGTTTAAAATCCAACGTTCCTTTTTATAGTCCTATGTTTTTGTTGACAAAAAAATTTCTAAATTGTGGTTATTTTCTCCAAAGTAATCATCTTATTTATTAATGAATGGAACCACTGAAAATGACGTCCATTTGAGTTTAGTTCTTGAGTTCGAACGTTGAAAGTAAGTTCGAAGAGGGTAGCATTTTGGTCATAAGCAAATCCGTCCTGCCTGACCATATGGGTTCAGACAGTTACATATCTGGAGTCCTAAAATGAGAAGAATACTAAGGGCTTGTTTGGTATGGCTTAAAAGTCAATTAAAATTGAAAATATAGTCGTTATTGAGTCTCACTCGTCGAATAAAAGTCAACAATAACGGCTAGTTTTTCAATTTTAATCCGATTTTAATGTCTAAAATAAAATCAAAGATAAGGTAAAACTAATCCTATTTATCTTTAATGAATTTGGTGTAATTTAAATCAAATAGGTTTTTCAAAAGTTAGTTCCAAAAAGAATTCCATTCTAGGTTTTTATGAACTACCTGCGAAGGCGGCTTTCTTAGTGCTATCAAAATGGTTCTGTTACTGCTTCTTATATTAGTGATAACTTTATTTTTTATTTATTTAATCCGGATGTTAAAGTGTGGTCGAGGGGCACAGATGAGTCTTTCTTCATTGTTTGTAGCTGAGAATGATTCAACTGCTGAAGAAGGTGATTTACTGCAGATGATAATTTTATTCAGTTTGTCATAAGGGATGTGTGATATTTTTATTTTTATTTTTTATTTTTTTGCTGATATTGCAAGTAGTGAATCGAGCGATTCCGTGCTATGCAGTGGCGGACCCAGCACCTGGTCAGCCCCCGCGGCCGCCCGTGCTGGGTCCGTCGGAAATTCTTCAAAGTTTCAGAGTTCAGGGTCCGCCGAGAAGGAAGCAATTGAAGAATAGGAGGAGGAAGACTGATTGCTGGGGTTGGGCTGGAGAAACAAATAAATTTTTGGGCTTGGTTTTAAAAAAATAAAAGGCCCAATTTTTTTAGCCCAATTCAATTGAATCCATTTAACAAATACCAAATAAAATGAAAAGTCCAATCCAATTTCCACCATAGCCATTTCTGATTTCTTCTGGCGGGCGACGAGGCTAGGGTACGATTCACGAATGGGCGATTGTTGCTGTTGGTGTCTTGGTGAAATTAATTTTGGGTCTGACTTCTGAGGAGGACGGTGGTCGATGGAGGAGGCTCCTATCACCTGTGGGCTGTGGCTGTGGAGTGGATTCGTGACTTGTGAGAGACCGTGACTGGAGGTTCGACTTCGAGGCTGGACTGTAGCCTGCAGGTGCGCGGTGCGGAGGAGAGCTTTCTGCTGGAGTGGAGCCGGAGGACTGGGAGTCTGGAACTAGAGTGGAGACTTGGAGGTTCCGTGATGAGTTCGTGACTTCCGTCACAATTCGCAGGCGTCAGGCAGCTGAGGCAGGCTTGAGTTGATTGAGCCTTGACTTTTGGGCTTTGGGCTCGGCCTCTATCTGTGGCATGGAGGAAGGTATCACTTATTTATTTATTTTTTCTGTTTTTATTAATTTATTAATTGCTAATTTAATTGCTATTATTATTAAATATTAATGAATCATGAATTTATGATAAATAAGAATTTAAGTGATGGGTGCAGCCCCTGAACTGTATATTTGTGTTTTTTATATATTTGTTTTTTCAATTTTTGTTAATTTGTTATTTGCTATTAATGAATTATGAATTTATGATAAATGAGAATTTAAGTGATGGGTGCAGCCCCTGGACTGTATATTTGTGTTTTTGGATTTTGTATTTTTTCAGTTTTTGTTAATTTGTTATAAGTTATTAATGAATTATGAATTTATGATAAATGAGAATTTAAGTGATGGGTGCAGCCCCTGGACTGTATATTTGTGTTGTTGTATTCCTTTTTTTTTCAATTTTTGTTAATTTGTTATTTGCTATTAATGAATTATGAATTTATGATAAATGAAAATTGAAGTGATGGGTGCAGCCCCTGGACTGCATATTTATGTTTTGTGAATTTATGGGAAATGAGAATTTATATTAACTACGAGTTACGACTTATAATTTTGAATTTTGAATTGTGATTTGGGAATTTAGGGTTTTAGCCTTTTAGGAAATTATGATTTAGGGATTTAGGGATAAGTGAATTATATTTTCGGCTATTACGATAGTTGATTGGGTTATCGGTCAACGGTCACGGGTCAACGGTCTCTGCCCGTGCTGGGTCGAATTTCTGGATTCGCCCCTGGTGCTATGATCAACTCCGCAAAGAACTTGCTTGTGATGTAAGAACAAACATTACCTGTGTATCATCAATGATCGTCTTTAATATTTTGATGTTATTAATCTCTGATATGACAGATTTGTTGGGAGATATGTTTTGAGCCCACTACAACATCTTGTGGACACAGGTGAAGTAAAATTGATGGTATATTTCTATTAGGCTGCACTCAATAGGATAAAAGAAGTTAAAATCTTGTCTATTGTGCAGCTTTTGTAAAAGTTGCTTGTGTCAAGCTGCTGATAGAATGGGGAATATATGCCCAAAGTGTAGACAAAAGATCAGGTATGTATAACATTTAAGCTTGGCAAATTACACGGTTATACAATGTGAATTCATCTTAGCCTAAGATGACGTGTGCGTTAATCGATTTTTATATTCTATCTTTTGGCAGCAACAAGAGATCTTACACGGTGAACATTGTACTTTGGAACACTATTCAGCTGATATTTCCGGAAGAAGTTGAAGCAAGGAAAGTGGCTGCTGCGCGTAAAATTTCGTTAGGCATTAGGTTTCATGACGTGATAAACCAAATATTTCAGGCCATATTTTGTCCAGCGTATGAAACCCACGACTTTGTAGAGAGAAGGCCACGTCGTAATTATAGAACCCAGAATCTCTACTCAAGTGGGACCTAGTTGCTGAGACAGGATGAAGCTTTACGATTGCAGAGAAGAATGCGTGGACACTGATACGTAGAAGATAAAATAATAGATAAGATTTTAGCGGCATTTTTTCGATCACTTTATCGACAAGCTTTGAATATTTTGGTTATCTTGTGCTGTCGCCTGTCAGTTCGTATTAGAAAAATGTGCAGTCATTGACAGTAACTGGGTGGGATTTTTCTTCTTGGTGCCTGGTTTATATATAGTTGTATCATAGTGATAACGACACCTTCACACTTGGTGATTCCTCTTAAACACGAGTCTGAATTATTAAATCACTCTGTCGAATAAATCTCAATCAACCCTGTAGCGGAATTGATCTTTGATTTGTGGAATCTGGGCTCAGTTTATCAATCTAACCGAAATCGACCACCTCAATTAACGACACAAGAAGCACAATTATTTTCCCAACATCGGTTGCTATGGTTGCACCCACAAAGGACACAAAGTGACGGTGTTATTACAGCCACAAAGGTACCCACTCAAGCAGCCACAAAGGGAAAAGGAAGAAGAAAAACCGAATGAAAGAGACAATGGAAGAAGCAGCCGATTTTTGCAAATATATAGGATACATTAGGTATAGAGAGAAGGGTCAAATCCAAATCAATATATGAGCCAACACTTATAAGCCATCCAAAAAGTGGGAAATTGGTCACGAGCAGCTCTAACTAAATTATGCTACCTCTAATAGTCCAAATAGTTCTAGGTTTGGGTCATTCCATTGAGATGTCAATATTTCAATTTATCCAATATCGGTTTAACATCGTCGCCCGGAATTTATTGGGTATCAAAACCCAGCTGAACTTCATCGTTGACTTGATAAAAATATCAGAAATGATGCAAATAGGCTATGGTACCCGTCAAACTCCTATATATTTCCCCCAGTAATGACCTCTCTATATTTCACACTATATCAAGAACACAGTTACTCAGCCTGTCTCCAAGAATGGTGGTCGGAAAATTGTCTCCGTCTGCCACATTTTTCATAATTCTTTCAGTGCTGGCACTGATGATGAGCATATCTGAAGGCACATCGCATTCTCATTCGCATGTCCCTACACCCACGCCTTCACCTGGAGACATCTCCGGAATCTGGAAACCGTCTTCCCTCTGCTGCTGCTGAAGTTTCTCCAGATTTCTTCGTCTTGATTCTAGTACTGGCTTCCCTGATACCTCTCGTCTCTTGTCTCTCGTCTCTCTTTCTCGTGCTAGTTCTCTCTTTTTCTATGGTCTGTTGTCACCTTATTTTGTGTGTTCTGTCATCATTATAGGTTTTGTTTCTGAAGATCACATTTGGAGATTATTGTTAAATAACTTTCTTTCTTGTGTAATAATTCTGATCGATAAAATTTGCCTCATTACTTCTCAATTATGGCTACAATGATCATTCTGCAACCATTTTTGTTCCTCATATGGATGTACTGCGTATAATAAGGTTTTTAAACCTTTCAGTTTATTCACTGAAAATATGGAATATAAAAAATGATGGGGGAAAGAAAGAGCTTCTTTGATATTACATTATGATGACAAATATTACAATATGCAAAATTGTTGACAATGAAGTTCACACAGAATTTCGCCTCACGAACTCCATTAGCAAACTAATCTCACGCAAGATACCTATCTTCCACGAAGAATCAACGAAAAAGAGCCCTGTATCCATCAATAGACGAACATAAGATGGCATGTTACAAACCTCAAACCAGTGATCCTTCAATCGTCGAGACATACAAGGCATTTTTGGTACACAGTATTAGACAACACTATACATTACACTGAACTAAATTTTAACTTGTATTTCCTCCTTAATCCTCCAATGATGTCGCCTCCTAACGTACAAAACATGCTAAAAATGCAAGTGCTGCTGTCAGGATTTCATATATGCAATTCAGTATGAGAACTCGTGACCTCTAAGTGAAATATGTTTCTTAACCCAAATGGCAATGTCTTCAGCACAAGCCTGGGCCTGAGGGGTCTTAAGAAGCATGTCTAGAGTCGCAAATTCATGAACCGCGTCTTTGTACTCGAGAACAGGTGCATCCACGTTTACCTTCCTAAGCTCCTCTGAGTAGGCAATGGCTCGATCTCTCATCAAGTCGTGCTCAGCCACCACTGTCAGCGTTGGGGGCATCTTCTTCAAAGGTGGTCCTCTCTCTGGAACAAGAGGGTTAGCAGCAAGGTGATCCAGGTTGAACTCCTCCTCTGGTAAGAGAAGTTTCCATGCAAGTACGCACATAGCCTTGTCAAAGAAATAGGAATTTGCCAGTTTTATCTCAGAATGTGTTGGCACACTTCCAATGAAAAAAGGATACATCAAAACCTGGGCCACCACCTTTACTGGGTCCAAAAGCTTACCAGCCTCAACAGATTTACGTGCAACATAGTCGGCAATATTCCCTCCACAACTCACCCCAAGAAGTACACATCTGTTCAACGTCACTTAAAGTTAGGAATTGAAATAAAAAGGTTTTTGGACACAATAAAATTAATAGCATATATAATTACATATACAAGTCAGTGCAGGCATAGCTAACTTTGGACCCAGTGTGTTCTTAATCTAGGCCATTCTCGTTTTCAAAAGAGTGGCATAGGCTAGAGGGGAGAGAAAGCCATCTAAGAATGGGGTGGCTGTGTGTACATTCTCAACCATATAACATGAAAGCTACGCTATTACCAATTCACGCACTTTAGCACAAATGTTTAGGAGAACATCGTGAGATAATTTGACAGCAGTCAAAGTGACTTGGTTAACCTACCAAAGCAGAGAAGCCAATCAGATGCATCATTCGTGAACATTCAGGGTTTAACTTGAATATTATTTTCCTTATTTTAAATTTTTCTTCCTTTGTTCATTTTTATACCAAGCATTTAGCTTTCCGTTGAAAACTTTACTCTCTGATGCTGAGATCCCAAATCTAAAATATGAAGCATATATAAAATGTACAAGCCATGCCAATTGGGCCAAGTGGCAATAGTTATTAGAAAAAAATTGCAACTATTGAAATCTATAAGGTGACAGAAATTACAATGAGTTGCAAGATGGAAATTTTCTTGAGAACTATGCAAACCAAGCACTAAAGTCCATTTATCAGGTGATTAAAGCTCTCGTTGTAATCACATTAAAGACTAAACAATGGTTGTTGAACAAAGACGTTAAAGCAGGAAAGCAAAGAGCCATATCAGAAATTGGCACCAAATTTACAAAAAGATTATAAAAGGACAAATATATTCCCTTAGAAGCATTATCGTAAATCTAGTCAAACAAGAGGCTAAAAACTACCCTGCATGCCTACATAAAATTCTCAAACTCAAATTATATGCCTTAGTTCATCCCACTTAATCCTCATCTAATCTTCAGATTTATGTGCAAGTATTAAAAGAAAAATAAAAAGAGAGAGAGAGAGAAATTAAAAGATAAAAAAAAAAAAAAAAAGTAACAAGAATCAATCAAAAGGTCGATTCTGTTCTCCGGATCATAGTCAACAGACAAAAATATCAACAAGTTGCAGGCGATTCACTGTAACCAAACAAAAAATCAGAGAGAAATAGATAATATATTACACCTAAACATAGCAGTCAAGCATATATAACTCCCAAAAGTTCGAAAGTTTTGGATAAAATTAAGGAGTGTGCATCCTACAAATCCTTCTTACACATTTGCTGGTTTCTATTTGATTTTATGATAGAAAGACTAACAACCACAAGAATAAAAGTAGAAACTCCAGCAAAAAGAATAATCAGTTGTTCTTCATCTTTAAGCTTGAGCTAGACATGTCAATCACTCTGCCACACATTAACTTTTAACCAAATGTAAACTATGCATTTGATTAGTTTTCAACCCTTTTCCCATACTATAGCTTCGTAAGCAATCCAATAAGTCAAATTCATATTCTTCTATTATTCTATTTCAAATGGCTGCCAATTACATCAGTCAAATTTATTCATTCAAAAGGAAACCAAGTGAAGACTAGAATTTTTATCAGTCGCAACTTAGTACTAACTCCCCAGATCAAATCCTTAATAAGCTCATTATAGCATCAACTATCAAATATGGTAACAATAATAAGTAATAACCATAAGAGAAGCCACGTGGATTCAAACCTGACCTTGATGGATCTCCATGAGCAGCCAACCAAGGCTCCAACATTGAAGCTCCAAAGGCATCGGCAATATGCCAATGACCATCCAACTTCCTCACATCTGCACCCCCACCCAAGGTACTCCCCAAGGATTTACTACATTCTGCCAAATTGGCCTGCTTCGCCAGCCAATGCAGCACCTTCAACCCATCTTCAAATGCCGCTGGGTATTTATTCTCTGGTGCCAATCTATACCCCACGGCCAACACGATCACATCACACAACTTTGCAATCCTTCGACAGAAAAAATCATTAGCCACTGAATCATTGCTCCCACTCACAAATCCACCACCGTGAAACTGCAGCATCACCGGCAGTTTTCGACAATTATTCCCCATCGGATTATACCCTCTGTAAATTCCATTCTCCGGTTTCAAACTCCCATCATCAATACTACACCCGTAGCTATTCCTGCGAAAACTATCATGATTTTGAGCACGCTTCACAATTACACTGTTGTTGCTAGAAACGGAGCTATTCGACGACTCATAGCTGTTGCGGCGGAGCAGGATTTGGTTCGGATCGGATCCAGAATTCACGACCGTCGACCGAGACCTGGAGACCGCTTCGGGCGAATTGAAGCAGGTATCCGGAAGAAAAATTCGGATTGACAAAGACGTTATAGGATCGATATGGATATCCTTCGTGGCAACGCCATCAGTAAACGAAGGATTCGCGGCGGCGGCCGTCTCCTCCTCCGGCCGTGACGTTACTCCGAAGGAGCTCCCTCCGCCGCCGCCGGTGTCGTTTTCCGGCGTCTGCAATCGGCTTTGCAACCGATGTTTTAGCATGAATTTGAAGAAAACGCTGTATAATTTCACACCAATGCTCGGCATTTCCGATAAACATAAAAAATCAATCAAATATCTATATATATACACACACACACACAAAAGGCTTCACCCCACCCCCTTTCTCTGTGTTTATATATATGGCTCTCAATCTTCCTCTATGTTTTATGTGAATTGTTTAGAGAGTAAAGATGATCAATATATAGGGGGTTTAAGATAATTAGGGTTTTTGGTTTCGATTTTGGGGAAACTTGAGCGCTGTCATTTTTGTTTGTTCTTACGGTGTCGTATCAGTTACCACGCATGACGTGATGCCATCCGACCCATAATCAGAAAAGTGCGTGTTTGGATCCGGTGTAGTCGGTTGTAGCTTGTTGAGTGAACTGATTCAATTTTGATTGTACATATGGACGAGAGTCGAGAAGTATCAAGAAAGACATGACGTACAACTCAGGAAAAGGTTAGGGAGTTGGAGTTGGGGAGTTGGATGTATGTAGGAAATTAGAGATGATGCTGGTGGATTAGTTGGCAGGTTATCATAGAAATTGAAAGTAAACATCAATTAAGGCTAATAATTATTGCTTAAATATGGAGGAAAAGTTTAAGGGGTAATAAAAGAAACACTATATGTCTATATTGTTCTTTTTCTTTATTCTCTCGGAATGGATGGGTCGAGAAGGGTTTTAAGAATATCTACCGTCTAATATCGAGCACTGCATACTAAACTAAACAAAACAAAATAAGTTTTAAGGTATAATACATGATTCTCAGACATTATGAAAATAAACACATGTATAATCAAGTAACAGAGTATACAAATGAAACACAGAGTTCATATAGATACTTGCAAAATGGAAATCTTAATCAACATCATCATTCTAAGAGCTAACGCTAAAAAAAGGCCAATAGCATGTAAAAGTGCATTGCAGACCCTAAAACCTCTTCTTGTTTCCCACCAATTCTATATTTACAGGTCCTCCATTCCCCATACAGCAGAGTCCTTCACCCTTCACGAACTGATGGGCCAAAAACCGGGAAGCATAAGAAGGCGAGGAATGTAGAAAATGTTGTAAGTTCCCGCTTTGTATTTCCACTTCCATCCATAGTTTCTAACCAGATGGTGTGTTGGTATTAAATTTGCTAGGGACGAGCACTGCTTCGTTGCTGGCAGCTTTCATTGCAGCAATTTCTTCCAAGCGCCTCCATGTTGCTTCACGCTTTGTCTCCATTTTTTTTTCGCTTGCTCCGTCTTCTTGGAACTTGAGCAGACACTCCTCAAACAGCTCGGTATCAACATCAGAGAAGATTTTCCGAACATTTAGCGTCAAACTCCGCACTGCCTGGTTCCAGTGGTTTGTTGCATTCTTCTCCAGGGCAGGAAAGATAATTGGCAGTATAACTGTACGGTTTTGTTTGATTAGGTTCTCGATATGGTCGTTGTTCCATAAAAACAAAGCCCTCTCCGCCACCTGAAGAAACAAGAGCTATTACATGATGAACAGTAAAAATGAAATGGCTCAACTAAAAATTCAACCTCCATCAACCCGAGTCAGATCTAGTAAAGAAATGAACAAGAAGAGGGAAAACAAGATCAACAGATTAAAATCCATTGATGACGATTGTCCCAATAGATAAATCTATCCAACCAAAGGTTCTCAATATGTCACTAGAGTGACAAAGACTAAGCAAGCTATCAAGAATATTAATCCTATGGGACTTGTACACTCGCCGTACAATTGTAAAGATTTTAGTATATCTCCTTCTATAATAATCCCATTTACCGAACATGTCATTAAATTGGAATTGTGCACAATGCCAATGAATGAATCCTACAAATGTTGACATCCAGATTCAGCATTAAACCCCTACACGGAGCAATCTCACGTGTCTATAGAGTGATGAAACTAAAGAAAAAAAACTTAGGATACTAAGCCCGTTTGACAACCATACTTTTAAAACTCTTTTTTTTTTTGTACTCATTTTCAACCACACATTCTCACAATAAAATATTCTTCAAGACTTTTTCTTACTTTTTAACAAAACATTCTCCAAAAATTTACCATTCAAAAACTCATTCTACACAAAAAAAAAGGCTGTCAAACAGAGGCTAAACTTACTAAATGTGAATGTTATTACCTTCACATAAACCATCTCCTAAACGATGTGTGAAGTTATATTTTAGGCGAAGAAGAATTCAATTATGTTTTAACTATATAAAGGTGATGAATACATAAGTTCCAAATAGAATGCAGCAGGATTGGGGATTGATGTTACAGGAAAATAAACTCTCTTCCTAGAGCGCATCTTTGTATTTTTTATGAACTAAAGTACAGTTAATAAAAAGATAGCATGTGTATTTCTACTACATGAAAGATTGTCCATTAAGTGTAAAATATAGCCCCTGTTTGCTAGGGATTAAAATTAGATTTTGATAAAAGTTGATAAAATGTGTGGTTGAAAAGTTGTGAGACCCATGAAATATGTGGTTAAAATTAATTGTTGACTTTGACTTAGAATAAAATCTAGATTTTAATCAGTACCAGTATTGTAAACTAAAACCCCTCTTTCACAATTCACTAGTGTATTAATACTATGCCTATGTTTGAACTCCATTCTCTATAAAATCCTTTTTTTTTCCCCCAAACTCATTTTGAACCACACATTCTCTCAATAAAATAATTTTACATGTAAACTCAAAACTTTGCCCTACTTTTTAACCACACATCTCAAAAAATAAATAAAAAAATTACTATGACAAAACTCATTTTCCCCAAAAATGGGGTTCAAACAAAGGCTATATCTTCAAGCAACCTGAAAATAAAAGGCCTTATCAGCATTAAATAGTAAAAAAAATAAAATGCAAAACTTGAAAATGAAGCAGAACCAATGTTCACACACAGAGGATGCATATCCACCGAGGGTATTAAAAGATTTTGAAATGCATAATAACGAAAGGAAAACTAATTTTATTTATTTGATTCGTGCACTTAGTTACAACTTACAAGTGTAACAATCCAGGCTTTGTGTCCAAGCCGTTGGTACCAGGATTCAACTTAAATATCTCATTAAACAGATATCTTAGATTCAAAACCTAAGGGACGCAACAGAGTCATGATAGATAAGAGGGCAAAAGCCTTCTCAAAGTGGACAATAAGTATGATATAACGACTTGAGCACGAGATAACATGCGTTTTTTATAACGACCTAGGCCTCGTGCTCAAGCCATTCTTTACGTATTGTCCATTTTGAGAGAGTCTGAGTCCCTTACCTTTCATGAATTTCTGTCGCGTCTCTCAAGATTCGAATTCAGGACATCTTCCTTAAGAGAGACTAAGCTAATTTATGGGTTCAAATTTTGGGAGACGCGACAAAAATCCATTAAGAGTAAGATGGGCTCAAACTCTCCCAAAGCGGAGAGCACTTATGATATAACAACCTAGACACAAGGGTCGAACCATTACAATAAGCAACCAACCAAAATGGTTAAAGGTAGCAAGCAATAAACGACGTATGGGTAAAAATGATAAAATGATTTTATATGTTTTTCCTCACAATGCAAGTACAGACTATAGAAGTAGAATAAAGACAATCCAGTAACTTGTTAAAAGGAGATTAAGCAGATTTTAAGGTATTGCAAGGACTTTGGACAGACATGACAAGGGATGTGTATAGTTGAAGACAAAACTTAAATAAATAAAAAATGTGTCCCTCTCCATCAGATTAATCTTACATGGTTCGCCATTATATCAAAGCACATGAAGGTTTTAAATTCAAGTCCCACCATCACAACTCACAAGGTTATAAAAATTATGCATGTATCAATCCTTCGATGAAATTAATCTAGCTTACATGTGAGGGATGTGTTAAATTAATTTCTCCCCTCTAGTAGCTTAAGCTTCTAGATTAGGTAGTTCCATATGTATTCATTATATTATTTCAATCTATTATGTTTAGCTAACAAATAATATTGGAACTAACATATTTTCATTCTCTTTGCTTGTAACCGAGATCAAGGGATTATTCTTTTCAGCAGTGACAATGACAATTACAGGATTATTCAAATTCGAGAAAAAAGAAGGATTTATCTCCCTTTAATGGCTATATTTTCTGGCAATTCCTTTAATAGGAAATATATATCTGTAATCAAGGGACTATTCTTTTCAGCAGCAAAAGTAACGGATTATTCCAATTCACCATAAAGGAAGATTGATGAATTTAACAATCCTTTTAGTGGGGGTGTTTTCAGCCATTCCTTGAGAAAAAATTATTTATCTTTTTAGTGGGGGTATTTTCAGCTATTCCTTGAGAAATTTTTTTTTTATTTTTTATAAAAACACATCAATTGTTATATCTTTTCTTTCTATTCATCTTTGGCTGCAGCACACGGTTATTAAAATGCCTAGCAATAACTGGTTGTCTAGTCCATTGCCTAGGCAAAAGAGAATAGTGACAAAGAAATGCAAATAAAAACATATTTCCAGATATTACACTCTCAATCTCTATTACAAATTTCACATATTTCCCCTTTGTTCATTTAGTACTTATAAGCATTGTAAGGACTCACAAGGATAAAGGGCAGAAAATTGGGAAATTCTTATGGATACAAATTTAAGGGTCCATTTGATTGTAAATGTAGAAAATGGGTGGAAAGAAAATGTTTTACAGGAAATTGATTTGCCTAGAAATTATTTTACTGGGAATTGTAATTAATTATGTTTAATTGGTATAATTTTCCATGGAAAATGTTGAAAGTTTGATATCCATTTAACTTCGTTTTTTTATGGAAAATTGTCTATTAAAGTGATAATGTTTTCTACCATTGAGTTTAGAATTTGTTCCAATTGCCAAAGAAAAAAAAAACAATTGAAAAAAAAATAATCATATCAAATATCATTCGTTTGGCTTTGTTTTACATGAAAATTGTCAATAAAAGTGAAAAAAAAAAAAAAAAAATTACCATTGTGTCTAGAATTTTTTCCAACTGCAAAAAAAAAAAACCTGAAAAATATTTACCAATCAAAACATCAAGAATTTATTTTCCTCAAAAAGGTGGAAAATTTGGAAAATTGGAAAACATTTTCCCGGGAAAATTTTGACTTTCAAACACTACAAAAGTTGGATGGAAATTTTTTTCATGGAAAATGTGTAGTATCAAACGAACCCTAAGGTTTATACACATTCTTAACAAACATAGAACAACAAAAATACAATAGGCAGTCCATGAAATAGATGCTTAGGTATTCGAACAAATACTGGGTACTAACCGGGCAAGCTCAAGGACATAACTACGGATTGCATCATTGATGCTAGTACATTTTTTCCCCTATAGTTATGCGTGTTCACCATCTCAAATGATTCAGAACCTGCTTAGCTATATATCTCAATCAGTAGTCGAGCTTTGTGCACATCAAGTTGATATATGTCACTATCAAGATACATAACCTCTCCACGTATTATGGGTTTACCATCATTACCGCACTTCCATTTTAGGCAACGAGAGAGAGAGAGAGAGTTAAAGTGTTAATACAAAAATGTAGATACTTTGGCCGTTGTTTAAGTAAAAAAGTATTATTGTTACTATTGAGTACAGGGGAAAAAGTACAAGTGATCAATTTGAAAAGGAGAATCATTAAAACTAATTATATAAGCGATAAAACTTGAATACTATTGCCTACACTACATATCATGATCATACCCACTTTAATAATACTAACATATTCAGAGAATGGCTTCACATTAAAAAAAAAAAAAAAAAAAAAAAAAAAAAAATATATATATATATATATATATATATATATATATATATATATATATATATATATATATTCAGAGAAATTCCTTTTATTAATACCCACCGCACCATTTAACTTAGACACCATATTGTGTGCTTTTTCTACGTGAATTCAATTCATATGCAAATGTTGTTTCTTTTCTCCATAACATTAAAACTAAAATGAATCCTTGGCATTTGGAAATCACATCACATAAGAAATTTGCGAAAGATAACTACAATTGTTGGGCATCCTGAAAAAGGAATAAGATTACTAATTCGTGTGCTTTCTTAGATACCTAATCACGTGCTTTTCCTAAATCAATATAATTCTAAATCATATAGAAATCATTTTTCTTTTCTCTATACCCTCGAAACTAAAATTAATCCTGAGCAATCACATCAAATAAGAAATTGATGAAAGATGTTTAACTATCACTTGACATCCCTAAAAAGAAATAAGGTCACTCATTCATGGATGTAGGGTGTAATATTTTCTAAGTGGAGAGACAAAATTATTAATATGCTGCATCTAAGGGTTGCATTTTCTGACATTGTTACTCTCAATTTATATTTCCAGGTGCCTAACCTAAGCTAAATCATTGGTGTCGTCAGCATTTCAATCTAACACTTTTTGCCTACCTGCTGTGAATAATCAGTTTACTGGCCCCTTAATTTTTCAAGGGTGAACACTAAGCATGACTTGTATATATGAGGTCACCACTTGATAAGTAATTTACCTTATGAATACATCCCTTGCCAACTGCGAAATGAGCCAAAAAGTTTGTGATAAGTACTTTCTACCTAAAAAATATATAGGAACCACCCCCCCCCCCCCCCCCAAACAAAAAAAAAAAACACAAAGAAAGACTTTCTACATGGAAAATGCTACAATGAAGATTTTGTTAGCTAATGGAAGCTTTCTGTTTGCATATTAATTCGTCATGTGAGATGCATGGAGTAATTTATTAGGCATTAAACAGAAGTCAGGCTTAGTGAAGTGGAGCATAAAGTGGCTCATACAAAATCAGCATCAACTCTCATAACAAGTTGATAAAGCTTAGATGAGGATAATAATGTTAGATCATAAAACAACCAACCTGAAAATGTGAACTGCTCAGGCAACGACCAATCTGGCGGAACAAAGGAACCATACACCGCTGGAACTCTGGAGGCTGAGTTGATTCTAAGACTTCCTCAAGCTCACCTAAGAACATAACCTCCTTTGAACTGTTTGTGATTGGCCAATATTTCAGTAGGCCCCTCATAACAATATCAGCAAGTTTGCAGTCCTTCTCCACAAATTGAGTGATGCAGTAAGATAGCTGCTGATGGTACATGGGTATGCATTTTGGCTTGTGAAGCGGAATGAGAGCTCGAACAAGGAAAAGTTTGTGTTCCTCCTTCAATGGCAGTGCAAATCCATTAATAATACTGCCTAAGATTTCTAACAGCTCTGCAATTCCATTGTGCTTCTCAGTTTCAAAAATGAAACGGTAGAATATATTATTGATCGCTTTTCTAATGAATGGGCGGTGCACCATGAACTTTCCATATATGCGGTGCAGAACCGTTTTCAAGTACTCCCTTTCTCTGGGATCTTCTGAATCAAAAAGATCTAATAACCTTAGAACAAAAGAGTGATCAATGTACCGCTTAGCAAGCTTTGCATCTGTTTCTGGTGAAGCCACAAACCTGAGAAGAAATTCATAGACAATTTGCAAATGGGGCCAGGCAGGATCCATCAGTGGCTCCTCTTCTTCCACATCAAAGGCTTCTAAGACTTTGTTTTCACGAGGCTGAGTAGAGAGTGTCCGGAACAAATTTATGGATACCATTCTTACAATCTCTTGCATAACAGCTTCTGTAAATTTCCCATTTGCAGAAGTGACGTAGTCAACAAGCTCCACCAATGTCTGCCGCTTGATTTCTTTTTCCTTTAAGTTTTTTGTGGGGTCTGTAAAATCAAACACCGTACAACACAAG
The DNA here is from genome assembly GCA_019097785.1 of Fraxinus excelsior. NCBI lineage: Eukaryota > Viridiplantae > Streptophyta > Magnoliopsida > Lamiales > Oleaceae > Fraxinus > Fraxinus excelsior. The sequence goes on along the minus strand of CM032628.1, from coordinate 546,757 downwards.
TGCAGCTTTTTGATAAACAAGCTTTGCTTCTCTGCATTAGGGACATCTTTAAAACTAGGAAGTGCCTCATATGGTACAACTCCTGTATTACCATTTACTTTTACTGCATCAAGAAATTTAGTTACAGGATTTAGACCAGAATTATAAGTTGAGTTTAACCCTGAAAGAGATGCAGCATTTGAATTTCCCAACCGAGAACCTGTATTGCTTCTCGAATTAGTCAAAGCATTCGAAGAGAAAGTAGAGGATCCTCCATCACGATTTTCCGTTAACTTAGCTTGTTTCTTTGGGAGCCTATTGAGTATATTTTTAATCATTTCTAATAACTACAAATGACAATTTTCTTCACTCGAACTCAGCCGTGCATACCAATCAAATTGCCAGAAGGAACACTATCAACAGTGAAGGATGAAAAAAACATGCAGCAAATCTGTGATCCTATCAGCAAAAAAATTCTACCACTGGTTGCTCTTCAATGAGGATATAATCCCCATTTGCATTCACTATTAGCTCCACCACCAGAAGAAAACATGCATGATCAACATACTTCCATTTATACCAGCCTAAGACCTGTAAAATATTCGAGAAGAAAAGAAGGAAAATAAACAGAATTCTCATGAAGAAAAACCTACAAGCCAGATTTACTTTAATAACTCAAGGAAACACTAATAAAAATTCAACCTTCCTTTATAGTAAAGAAAGGGTGTATAAACTGTAAGTCCACCCTCAAAAAATATTAACTCCACTCTCAGTTAATACAAATCGCATGTCAATGTTATAGCAAACAGTGAAAACCAGTCCCAGACGAACCATTCGAGCTAAAATTAAAATTTAACGAAGTATTTAATAATATCAGAAATAGATTCTATAAATTTGACTTCTATACGATCTAATCTCCTCCAGAAATACTAGAAAAACAAAATTCAACTTACCCCAGCTTCCCTTTTTCCGAATTCAACAAAGATTCCCAATTAAGTATTCAGCTAGATCGGCAAGAAAAAGATCTGGGCATGATCTACAAAACCTAGTAAACATTCTTCATCAAGAATCACCTATAAAAAAGTATCAAAAACAGTGATACAAAAGTAACCAAAACAAGTATAGCTATACTAGTATACACACGGACCTAAAGTTGAAAACTTTACAAGTACGGGTAGAGAAATGAATAAAAAGTCTAAAAATTATGCCTCATTGATGCTTACATGAAGTATAGCTGTTGGTGCTTTGATGAAAAATAAAGCAAATGAAAAGTAAAAGGAGTGAAAAGATTGAGTATTTGTGAGCTGGGTCAGTGATTAAATTCTTGAAAATAGGCCCAACGTGAAGGGAAGAGATAAAGAAAGGGGGGGAGGAAAAAAGAAAAAGGCAAATCTATCTTTCTGGTGGCTGTTCCCTTCTTCAAGATATGCTTATTTTGCTTAATTTTCTTGGATTATAGCTTTTTTCTGATTTTTTCTCCTTTTTCTGAAAGAAAAAAATATATTTCATAAATTTCAACCTTAAAACGCCACAGCCTCTGCACACTCTCTACTTTTGGTATTCACCAGATGAAGACGAAGAATATATGATATCATTTGACAGATTTGCCTCCCCTTTTTCCACGACTCTCTCTTGTTTATGGGCTTATATGGTAGGGAAGAACGAGGGCGTAAAAAATGGAAACTAAAGAGATAGAAGTTTTACACGCGCCTCCTTGTGCGCGTAGAAAAGGTCCTGTCAATGGTAGGGAAACATGAGAAAGTGTCCACAGGGTCATAGGGATGGGGATCAGTACTCGCCCTCGTAACTCTCGTGTTTGAACTCGCCACGCGTTTTATGGCGCCTGATCACACTGCGCTCGCATTTCAATTTATGAGTTAACTGTTTCATTAGCCACTGGATAAAAGTTTTCGAATCGATCGATTTTTTATAAATTAAATATTCGAACGGATATTTGAATCGAGAATCGATGAATTTGGTTCGATTCTCGATTCTATGCCAAGAACCGAATCTAAATAATTTTTTTAATTTTTACATTGAATTAATTAAATTATTTTAATTTTTTCTAAACAAATTAGCAAATTAATTTGGTAAATTTAATTTTTTATTTGAATTTTCTGACCGAATTAATATTTAGTATTAATATCTACTTTTTGTTATTTGTATATATTGAATTAATCTTATTGGACAGCTTGTTATTTATATATTTTAAAATTGGACTGCATTAATTTGTAATAGTTACAAATGAACATGTTATTAGTTATATTTATGTAATATTATTGTAAATGTTAACAAATTTAATTATGGTACGGAACCGAACTGAATCAAACCCGAACGAGTACAACTCTAATTTAAATTGAATTAACATTTTAATTTAGGATAAAACTCCTAAATAAAATAAAACTCAATTTAGTGTCAAAGTTTAATATTTAAGTTAAAATCTAATTTTAACGAAAATATAAAAGTCGTCAATTTTTAAATAAAATTTTAGACGGGTCAAATCTGAAATTTTAAAATCAAACCATTTTAAAATCTGATTTAAAACTATTTTAATATTTAAATTCAAAACCCTTTTGAAAATTGCAAATTGACCCAAGTTTAAAAATTATAAATAGGCCCTTCAATTATTTAAATTGGATGACAGACCCTTTTTCTAATAATTGCAAATTTGACCCTAGAATCATAATTTCAGGCAGGAGCCTGCCATTTCGTAAATTGCAAGGGAGGCCCCCACCTCCACCTCTTCTCTCCCGTAACAAAACCCTAAAATACACCCAATTTTTTTTTAAATTTAATTATTAGCGGCGCCGGTGATGGCGCCGCAATAATTTCACGCTAAAGTCGCTGCAGTTTGCAGCGGCGTTTGCCACCGCTGCTCAGCAGCGCTCCCTGCAACATGCGACGCTCCATCGACGCCGCCGCCTACCCATTCGACCCGACTTTTTTTTCCATATCCAAAAAATAGTTTTTTAAGATGAAAAACCAATGATCACGATCTGCAATCCAAGCTGTCCAATTGTCCAGCCTCCAATGGTGATCCACACAGAGAACAAGAATGACGGCTAGGGTTTCTTTTCTCGTCCTAGCAAGAATAATGAATAATTCTCTTCTGTTTTTCAAACCCTAACAGCCTATTAATACAAGTTCAAACGGGCTTGGCTCATCTCTTAACTTAACTCGGTCCAACATTTAATTAATCAAATTAATTAAATCCAGTCCATGAATTAATTAATCCAATTAATTAATTCGGGCATATTAATAAGCAACTCAATTAATTAATTATCCAACATTTGTCAATTAATTAATTGGTAAATCTCATTCTTCTTATTCTCTTTTGTGTGTGACCCACTAGGTTACCGATCACGATGCCTAACGACGTGAATTATTACTTTGATATAATCAAATTGATAAATTAAAATACCCCTTTTAATTTATCATCAATTCACATTCGTCGTCACAAATTGACCTCTAGCAATGTGTCGGGGCAATACATGTGACGGGAAATGTCTCTTAACTTAACTCGGTCTAACAAAACCAAACTTGTTCGTTTACCGTGAAACTATAATCCATTCGTCAATATGATCCGATCAATTACGAGATATGGACGTGTGTCAATCTCAATTATCGATCATATCTTTTATCATATTATTAAGTCAATGTAAGTCGAAAACTCATTTTCGACTTATGAGTTCACTTTGGCCAAGAATTTCATTATCAACTTAATTGGATGAAATGTAGATCATAATCTCTTACTATTTAAGAGTGATGAATCCTCTATTGATCATTCACAACCTTCATATGATTCTTGACATACCCGAACGATGTCGTATTAGCGGCTCTTGACAGAGCAACATTCGACATCACCAAAGTATGACCGTCCTCATATAAGATACTATGATGACATCAAGTCAAAGGACCAATTCCACTACCGAACGTTAGAGATTAACCATTGACACTCAGATAGTCTTCCATGTGGAATCTCTCAGCGAGTCTCCAATGTTTTGTTTTATAACAAAACATTCACGTGTTCATTCAAGTGTCACCACACTCTAACTTGTGAGATCAACTACTTACTTCATAAGTAAGAAATGTCACACGTGATGGTCTATCCGTAATAACGATATCCGTATCTCGTTATTACATACGACCACAGACGATTTAAGATTCGGTCATACGTAATTTGTATCTCACAATCACAACTCCTTGTGATTAACAAATCATCAAAACTTAAATATACGGATTCTATTATTTAATTAATTAGAATGTTAATTCAATAAATAATAGATATTGTCATAAATATGTATCGGTTATATATACATTAAAAGTGCTTATGTCCAAAGTTGATTGGACCTAGGGCATATGATATGAATGTAAAATGCATATTTTTCCATCCTTATTTTATGCGCTCGTATATTTATTTTGTGCCAAAATGTACTTATTACGCTTATATTTTGATTTAGGTGACAATTCTATGAATATGGCGTAATTTGGAGGAAATAAGTGAAAATGAACCAAAATGGAAGAAAGTGAAAGTTCAGGGACTAAAGTGCAAATATTTAAAAGTTGTATCGAACCTCATGATGAAGATTTGAGAGTGTTACCGGCCACTTGAATGAAGAAATGAGTCAAAGGGATGAAATATAGTCAAGACATTATCACATATCTACTTTCAAGCTGAAAAGTTTTGTATCGATTTTCAGCCTCCTATTGAGACCAGATTTGGGCATGGAAAAAGACCTAATTTGAAGATGATATTTGAAGCAAAGTTGTAGCCCTTTGAGTTATCTTTTCAACGCAACTTGAATCATCTCAATCGGACATCGGTATTGAAAGATATGGCAAAAACCCTGAAAGATGTTAAGATGTGTACTGGGCACTCGCCCAGGCTCTCGCCCAACCATCAGAATGATTAACAACAACCATTTTGTTTGCCTGGGCGCTCGCCCCACTTTCTACTGGGAACTCGCCCAGGCCAAATCGGGGAAAAAATTCTGGTTTCCTAATTTAAGTCAACTACCTATGGAAACAAATATAAATACATATTTTAAAACCCTATGACACAACCAGAACGTACCACAAGGCCTCCAACCTATTTTCTCTCTATTTTTCTTAGATCTATCATGTGTAACTAACTCTTGGTGCTTGATTGAAGGATACCGAAGCCTTGAAAAACATTATAACTGTGAGATCCCTTTATTTTCATTGTTTAATTTATATTTTCAGTATTGAACATTCTTCTATGCATAATTTTATGATTGCCATGTTTGAGATCTATTAGGGGTCGTTCTCTTCGTGTTTCAATTTTGTGTTTTGTGTTTTGTGTTTTGAATTCGTTTTGTATTTTGTGTTTTGAGTGTCTGTTTTGAAATTTCTAAAAATAAGTTCTTTTGGTCATTTTGAAAAACTGTTTCTGAAAATAGAAAACGTGAAAACGCATTTACTTTAAAATTTTGAAAAAATGTTAGTTTGCAACCACTATTCATAACTCATTTAATTACCACCACCACCCATATCTCAACCCCTCAACTCCGCCAACTACCACTACGAAATGGAAGTTGAAGTAAAGCTCCGTCTACAAGATTCCACTTCCCACCAGCGTCTCTCCACCATCCTCTCCCGCCACCACCGCAAGACCCATTTCCAGGAAAACATCTTTTTCAACGGCACCAATGTCAAGCTCTCCTCCAACCTCGCTGTACTCCGCCTAAGCTTCTGCGACCTCGATTCCCACTCCATCCTCTCCATCAAAGCCAAGCCCGTTATCTTCGGCGGCGTCAGTCGCATCGAGGAGCAGGAAAAACCCATTGACCCCGTAATTGCCCGACAATGCATGGCTGAACCCTGGAGGCTGTTGCTCATCAGCTCATCAGATATAATCCGAAGAGTGAAAGAAGAATACAATGTTAAGGATAATGGGCTTGTGTGTTTAGAGGGATTCAGGAATATGAGAGTAATATATGAATGGAATTGATTGAAATTGGAACTTGATGAAACTCATTATGGATTCGGTGAAAGCTCCGAGCCTGAAGTTACTAAGAATTTGCTCGAGGAATTGTTGAATAGCGTTTTCCTGCATATTCCATACCAATTTTACAGGTGGGAAAAGAGTTTTCTCACAATAGGGTTTTAGTTAGGGCATGTTGGTTTTTAGAAACAAGGAGATTGAGGAGGGGGATGGAGGGTTTGGGGCGGAAGACGGCGGCAGAGGGGAGGATGCAGAGGAGAAACGAGATGGCTGAAAGGAAGATGCAGAGGAGAGAGTGGGAGTAAAAAAAAATCATCTATAGTGAATTACAGTGAAATGGAATCGAAATCACGACCTGTAAGAAATCTGAGCCTCTCCCAACTAAGCTGGCACACTGTTTTTTTTAAAAAAAAAAAAAAAGCATTTTTCGTGTTTTTGAAGGATTTCGGTGGTTTGAATTGAAAATGCCAAAACGACTTTTTCATCATTTTCCGTTTTTTTTGTAAAATTTAAACTCATTTTCAAAAACTTGTTTTCGAAAACGCAAAAGAGAACGCATTTTCACTGTTTTCAAAAATCGAAAACAGAAAACGGCTTGAAAACGCCAAAGAGAAGGCACCTTAGTTTTTCATATATTGTAATCTATAGTTAAGTTAAATCTCAAATTCGTAATTGTTTGAATCATTTAACTTGTGAAGCACTAGGATTTGATAATTTTCTGCGATAGAAGTTATTAAATCTTAAGAAAAATATTTAAATAGATTGAATGCAACCGCTGGTGTTTGTATTATCTAGTTCATCAATTTCTCTATTATTTAAAGCTATTATTAAATTGAATCTTTAACGCTGGTCTGAGATTATTTGATAATTAGGGTTAATTAGAACGATGGTTTCTGATTATCTAAAATTAAGGAGAAATAGGAATTTATTCCAACGATAAATATTGTGAATATGAGTTGATTATTCTTGGTAGATTGATGAATGGTTATAAATCTCCAATTATGGACGTTGACTTTGATCAAGACTCATTTCATTGATTTAATACAACTCGTTAATTTACATTGTTATTTGTTATAAGATTGATTTCGTTATAAACAAAACCCCACAATCGTTATACGAAGCATAAATTGTTGAATTGCACACTATTCGTGGGATCGACCCTTAATTCCACTACTAAATTAGTTTTGGAGGTTTAAGGATTATTTTTGGGTGCCTACGACAGCACACCAGCATAACACTTACACCTTTTGTCTTTGGTAGTGTAGCGAAATTCAACTTTCCCTGGAATTTTACCTACTTCTTTAGCGGGGTGAGAACTGGTTCTTCTTTTCTAAGAATATTCGACTCTATCACGTCCCACTTTCTTAACCTTTTTTCTCTGAGATCCGAGTATTCCTTATATCTGGGGCCTCTCCCCATGATGGTGCTTTCCGTTGTGAGTTACAGGAACTACAGTTGGTTAGAATCAGAAAACTGGGAGAGGAGCACTGATTTGGAATCAAGAACGGTGTATTGTAGAATATGGTTTTGTTGAAGCAAAAATCCATTGATCTCTGCCATTGATGAAGAATTTTCGAAGCTTTGTAGTTTGAATTTCTATTTTAGGTATTTTTGAAGCTTTGATGTGGGGGGAAATGGATTCAAATTTGAGGAAAGTTTGGTTTACAAAAGAAGAGATAGGGTTTGGCATATAAATGAATCACGTTTTTTAAATGGTTGTGGCGTGTTTGGATGTGCCTTTGCTTATTTGGCAATGCGTTGGCGAGTGAGAACTTATTTGGAAGGATTTAACCGGCCAACTCATTTTTTCATCATCCACCTAGACGCGTCTGTTAACGGTTTCAAATGGGTGAGTGAAGGAGTTGGGAGGAGTGAAGTTCAGTGGTCATCGAGACAATTTTGAAAGTTTGATGAGTAAGTCGTGACACAACCCAAAGTTCAGTAGCTAATGAAATATTTAACTCCGTAGTCTATTGTTATGCTAGTTAACATTGTACATTAAAGTCTATATGATTGATTGTTTAAGGTGTTCTTGGAGTCAATATATAAAAAGTAGTCACTTCACTGGTGACCACCCAACTCCATACTTTGTGTCATGATGACCAAATAATTTTATTTTATTTTACCATGGCCACTCAACTTTATACTTAGTGTCACCATGACCATCCAATTTGATTTTATTTCACAAATATCATTTAATTTCATATAACGTTTTATTATGGCCACCTAATTTCATGTAACATTTTATTATGGCCACTCAACTTCTTTTTACCATTTTCATTAATTTTAAAAATGGTAAAACAGTAAATTTGCATTATATATATAAAATAATTTTTTTAAAATTGAAATAAAAAACTTATTTGAGAAAATAGTATTCAAATTCATTAGAATTCATAATATTTTAAAATTCCTTTAATCCTGTTTGGTACATATTCTGAGTGTGTGACAATTGAAGATGATTTACTGTCTCTGATTAATGACTTGTACTAATTACTACAATGAGAAAATTGTTCCTTAAAAAAGTGGTGGCAACTGGCAAGAGAACCAACCAACATGTTGGCTTGATTTACAATTTGCAATAAATTGTTTATTCTTTTTCCAATTTTTGTGGATTGGTATTCAATCTCACAATTGTTACATGTCCCATGAGACCTAGAATACACCATGCGACTCAATTACACAAATAAATTTCTCGTCAGTCAACTTGGTTGACCAAGTTCGACCATTAAATAAGCATAAAGAGAGGTTCAACAAAATGATTTTTCTCAAGAACTTTTGATCAAGTCAACACACTCATAATCTCCTCAAAATGTGAGTAACCTTAGGGGGCGTGAAAGAGTGAAATTTTGTAATTGAACATCAATAGTACCCGCTCTACAGGAAGAGAGACTCTTGCCTGGTAAATAATTTCAATCCTTGCGAAAAAGTGAAAATTAACCCATACGCAAATGCAATTCTAATAGCTAACGCATTCAATTACTGACTTGAAATCAACATTTAAGCAAATGATTTGCCAAATAATGTAATAGGATTAGTCACTTTTAAAATTGTCTAAAAGCTTAAGCGTCATATTGGTACTTTTGAGTCCGTCAAAGTTGATAAAAAATTGCTTGGACATTTATAAGGCCAAGTATCAAGTCAAACATGTTTAAAAAAAATTAATGAGTCTAGCAACTCGGGTAGCAGAAAATGTCGACAAAGATAAAAATTGAGTGGTCCATTATCAGCATTTATCCATACAATTGCTTCAGCCGTAGTGCAACTATAAATCTCTTCCAGTAAAGAATTGATTCGACCACATTCTCCCTCTCATATTGTATTTCGAAATATGAATCTCCAACATTTAAAGCACTTTAAATCTCAAGAAACAACCATTCTAACTACTACTATTAAAAAACAGGGAAAGATACGTTTCAGTGTATTGAAAGTAACTCTTTAATATCTGATTGACTTTGAAGTGATAAAAAAAACACACACAACAGTAGCTTAAAAGAAACATTTGTTTGATTGTTTCTTTAGGTGGGCCATGGATGAGTAGTTGGGTTGCTGGTTTATAAGCAATTTGGGAAGAGGTCCCGAAGAGTGGTTAAAAAGGGAAGAAAAGGCAGTCATGACATTTTCATGTACTCTTAGACAACCCAAAAATAAATAAATAAAAATTTTAAATCATTTTAGATAACTCCATACAAAATAAAAAAATTATTTCTAACTTCATTTCGAATTAACGTAACTTAAATGCTAAAACCGAACACTAAAGAGTTCCTTCTCAGCTACAACCAAACCAGATCAAACTAAGAAAAATTTACCTCCATCAACGCTAATTTCAGTTAAACAATAAACACGGAGTACTTGTAGAATTTCTGAATATAATTAAAAAGCTATTTGACGTCTTTTTATAAAGGATAATAGAATAGCTTATCTTCCGTTAAACATTGCTTCTAAGGAAGGAGAGTCTTCAAACTGCAGCAAGATAGATTAATTTTGCGCCAAAAAAGATGACTACAAACAAGGCATATTCCAAAGATATGACAAAGTCTACATAATGTAGCAACTCATAAAGAGTAGAAAGTACTAAAAAAAAATTATTATTTTTTTTCCCCTTTTTTGTTTTAATGCCGAAATTATCGGTTCTCGAATGGTCAATTAGGAGCTCAAAAATATGCTAATATATTTCAAAAAAAGGAAAAAAGTGGAGAGAGAATTTTTAAAAGCAATGATACAAACAAATGCTCATTCAACAACCCAATATGCATCAGAGAACATTTTGTACTGCTTAATACAAGAAAGTAATCAATAAATTGGTTTTCAGCATGAATCTTTACAAATGAACAAATTATGCATAGATAAAAAGATTGAACCTTGATCACCCGATACTTGATATTAGGCCAGATGCCTATCTTCCACCTAGCCTCTTGTCTTTCTTCCTGGACAAGAAACATGGGAAGTCCAATATCTGCCAAGCCAATCGGGAAACCCACCCCCACTACACAAAAAAAACAAGTTACCTGTTGTACAAACAACAATGCCATAAACAAGAGCTGAAGAGAGTAGACATCCAAAGCAGGAATGAGCAGAAACAGTTAAGTGCCACATCATATGTACGGCACAAGGAGGTTAACGTATCCCGGACTTCCCAGTTACAGAATGAAAAGAAAATAAAGTCCACAAGACCTCTTTGGAGATACAGTAACAAGTTTGACCAGCACGATATGATATCAATGTTCCATCAAAGCCGTTTCAGTCTCAGATAATGGAGCTGCAACAGAACGCAGTGGAATTTTAGACAAGTAATGGCAAGAATCATAAATTGTAATGATGTGCAAAGATTTACAGAAAACGAGAAAAAAGAAGTTGAAAAGCAGCTAAACATAGTTGCATGTTGGAACAAAACACAGTTTTAAAAGTTGAGGGAAAAAACAAAGTTCAAACTGCAAGCAATTTGACTCATCACCCACCTAATACAGAAGAAAGAAGAGGTTGGAAAAATATTGATTCTGCACAACTTCACTACAAAAAGGGAGCTGGATTCCAAAAAATGGAAGCACCTTTCTGGATGCAGCAATACGAATCAAAGCATACTAATCTTTGCAATCATTGGCTTATTACATTTTCTCCTCCAGATGGTGAAGAATTTAAAATTATTTATCCCATGAGCTGAAGTAAAATTCATGGTTAGCTGACAGGCAGCTAAGAATATTAACCTGAGGCCCCATCTTAGTATCAGAGGTTTCCATTTGAGAACCATGTACTACAAGAAATCATCTACATTATAGCTTCTCATTTCCTGTGTAACGAGTAAATTATTTGAAGGCACATATACAAGCCAATTGTCCATAGAAGCAAGTCAGTAATCACCAATAAATCATCAACAAGCTCAATATATTTAATAATAAAAAAAAAGTCAAGCTCAAAAAGAACTAACGAAGTTCAAATAGACTGGATCAAAGAAAACTAACGTATAGTACCATAAATATTCAATCAACTGCAAATTGAAGGAGATTATGCATCACATATTTCGCAAAAAATCCTTGATTAGCAAAGATATTCATTCCCAATTAGTAAATGATATTATAGAAAATGAATGACTAGAAATCAGAGTACTTGGCGTATCAACATACCAAGCAAATCCTCGTAAGAATCAGCCAATAGCGATGTGTCCATCAGCAAAGGAGGTGAGAAAACTTGATCTTGAGTTTCATCCAAGTCATAAAATGACCTGTGTGCATCAGAAACTGAAGAATTTGAACCAACAGCCGAGAGGAAGCCATTGACGCCGTCAAACTCATCAAGTGAATCCAAATCATTTAACATGTACCCGACTCCATCATACTTGCTCCCAAAATGGTTGTCCAGAGCACAAGTCTCAAGCAAGGAAGGATCTGCCTGAGGTGTGAATAATTGTCTACTTTTTAGTGAATTAGACTTCTTCTCTCGGTCAAAACGGGAAAAACCAGTCCCTGAAAGCGGTACAAAGAAGTGCTCAGAGCTATCATCAGAACGGCTGTCTTGGGATGACTCCAAGTTGCATGATTGAGATGAAAGAGCAGCCTCTCTAACAGATCTCTTCAAGTTTTGGAGGAAAAAATGATCATCTGCAGAAACATGGACAAATGAAATTAATAAACTCCAAGATAAAGAGCACTTAACGGAAATGTGCATGTATTACATAGGAAATGCAGAATAAACACAAACCATATGGTGGGTTATCTACATCACTCTTTGAGAGAGGCTGTTCTACAGACTTTTTGTCAGAAATATTTTCCACTTGATTAATTAGAGGTATATTCTGTCGTTTTTGCATGTTCCCACTTTTACCAGAAGAATTTGGTGCCGAACTAAACAGTGGTGGCAATTTTAAAGCAGGGGGGCTAGCTGATGCTTTTTCAAGCTGCAAAGATGATAATCTTGAGGTAATGTCAGCAAAATCATCAGTACCACTTTCCTGGCCATTAGAATAATTTAATCAGAGGAGCAACCTGAGAAGCTCTGTCAAATCATACGCTTGCAATCTACAGAAAATTATTCACATAAAATTGAAAGAGAGAAATACCAATGTCCTTCCACTGCCCTGTGCCTGGATAGGCGAGTTCAATCTGCCATGATGTTTACCCACAGGGGAGAGATGGGACGATATACTGTTGACTTCCTCCGTAAGCTCTGAGATTGAATTCTGTATGGCTGGAGCAACATCCTTTAGTTGATCTATTAGCACCTACAAAAGAACCTAACTAGTATAAGAAAAAGTTTCAATAGGAGAACTTAAGACTTATCCACTCCACTATATCCAATTATAGAATAAAAGCTTCAGATGGTTTTATCTTTAACTTTGTTCATCATGCTCCGTAAAAGTTTCAAGGTAAATCCACTCATTAAATTGACCTTCTTAACTCATCAACGGGAAGACGCTGAGTAGGTCAATTAATTCATTATTCACCTGTATACTATCCAGGTGCTGCTGATGTTCAGCAAGTGTTGCAGCCAAAGACTCAGCGTGACTACCGGTACCACCATTATGCATACTTCGTAGGAGCTCTGGACCCTCTCCATCATTGGCTTTTGCCTAGGAAAATCATAATTTGATAAAGATCAGCATGCTGTTTATAGATGAATTTAAAGTTGAGAAATGATATTACAATACACGAGGAGCGAAAATCTTCACATCAACGAGACTTAAGTTTGAAGGAGCTTTTCAGCGGTGCAAGAATATTTCACAAACATAAATGTTAAAAACAAGTTAAATTTCGATACAATTTGAAATGATACAAATTGAAGAATATGACCTCTACAAACCGACAGTGTTGTATTGGTGCGCCATCAGCAAGAGACGTTAATATGGGTAAATTTTACCAATCAAGATTAAATGTAATGTGTACCTAGGTTGAGAAAGAAAACAATATACTTGATATTTTACCAAACCCTAAGAGGTAGCTCAATTGGTCAGACCTTGGGTTTGCTTCTCAATGGTCATCGGTTTAAGTCCCCTCAGGGCCACTGAGGTGAGTACTTGGCCGTAAACTTCAAGGCCTCGTGGGATTAGTCGAGGTGCGCGCAAGCTGACCCGAACATCCACGGTTGTCAAAAAGAAAAAAGAAAAAAAAAATTTACCATGACTATTAGATATGAAACTTAGGACGAGCATCAGTGTAGCTTGCAAAAGAATAGGTGAAATGGGTAAAAGGTAAAACAATTATTAAGCAAGGGATGGTGTGATATAAACTTTAGTATATTTGGTTTCGTTGGACTTCTCCACATATGCAGTGCTGAATCACGTAGAGTCATGAAAAGGGATTCATTAGGACAACCCCAAATATATATTATAAATCAGGCTTTACTATGCCATAACTATATTTACACACGTCCAGAATTTTATGCCAAGAGTGGGTAGATAAAGGGCTCAATTTTTCGACACCCATTTTTCACCAATCACCATGTCTCCTAATCAAAACTTATTTCAGACTTAAACTGCACACCACCAAAAGCAGGCATTGACTATATTCCACAAAAAAGGTTCATGAACACAATTGCTGATAAGGGGGAATGACTGGATCATCACCAGTCTGAGCACTGATAAAAAAAAAAAAGCACCCACAGAATTTAAGTTGTTCTCAACTGAAGCAAAATTCCTTGATCAGCACAAAACAACATACCAATTGAAGTGATTGTTTATGTATGCGTTGCAAGGCATGTGTCCAACGCCTCAAAACCTCTGCTATATCAACAGTCGGCTGCCCTCTCACGCTTCTTTCATCTACTCGGGAAATTTTTTCATCATTTCCTTCAGCATGGGAATAATCTAATTTACTTTTGTTCTTCCCTTTGTTTACATTTTCTTTCGAACCTTCAATTTCCTCATTATCTAGGTGTGATGGAGGTTGATTAGCAGAAGGAATTAGAGAGCTTTGATCCATTGCTGCTAACAAAGATGAACCGGAGATGCGATACCTGGAACAAGATGTCAAATACAAGTCGGTCACTAAAAACAATTGGCATTTAGTAGAACCCAAAAGCATGTAGAGGACATTACCGATGCTCACGATGAGCTATAAGATCCTCAATTGGACCTGATGCAAGAACCTCATGTTGACCTATATAAAAAAAAATACGCATGTATTATGGACCGCACTCAGTGTCGTGTGACATAATACAACTTCATTAGTAATAATTTAGTTGGAGAGCTATATTAATAACCAGGAATTGTAATTAGACACTAGATTCGCCTAGATTTGCAAATAAAACAGATAAGAATGGTATAAACAGAGTAAGAACCACTTAGATGAACGCAAAATGCCTGAGAAATTTTCAGTAAAACCAGCATGGAAGTAACAGTGGGCATGACATGTCAGAGAAGTACACAAGACAGTGCTTGAAGATCTTCCAAATGCAGCAACTATTCATGAATGACAATACCAAACAGTACAGGTGGTCTTTTCCACCGTAGAGAATAAAAAAATCCAAATAAAAACCAATTACTATTGACGTTGTTCCTAATATGTTCATTCGAGCAGCAATTGTATTCCCCCTAAGGGTAATCATGTTCTGTGAAAGCTCGTTATTTCCTTTTGGTCGCAAGATGATGGACCAAGAGGGACCGAACACACAGAATTCGCATTTCGACATTCACCTCCAACTAATTTTGATGGTCAAAGCTGAAACAATACTCCATTACTTAGCCATGTATACAGCACTACCTCTGGCAATTTTCTCCAGTGGAAACCTTTTCCCTAGTTGCCAGTGATCCAGTAACCACCTCCGACTAAAAGAAGTGAAAATAAATGAAAAAAAGATTTTAACACGTCAGCGTAGTGATACGCGTGTCCAAATTACAATGACCTCCAGACTATTAAAGGAGGCATATCATACAATTTCATCAAAGCCAAAGCAAACCAAAAAATAAGCTCAAATTAGAGCATACCCAAAGAAATTAATGTACAACACTTCTTTTTAGTAAAAGATTTCAGCCTGCCATTAGATGTATACAACAGAAATCCTGAATGGCATTTGATTTAAGAGATACAAACTTTTATTCAATTGGAATCAGATCAAGTAAAATTGACATAACATTAAATTAAAAGAACTGCAAGTTTTTGTGCTTACTCTTGCGAGATAACAAAGAGTCCCACAAGCGAGTAGCTCTCTGAACCATATGAGAGTTCTGACTTGAGCTAGATACAAGCTCATCCCAGTGTTCACCTTCCAACTTCACTTTGTTTCTCAAATCATGTAGTTTCTCAAGCTCTTGTTGTAGGTATGCCTAATATGAAGAAAGACAGATGGATGCAAGAAAAAAATCATGTGAAAAAATTCCACCTGGTAAGCCCTTCAATAATCCAATATAATATAATCATTATTTACCTCTTCAGCAGATAGACCGCGAAACTCAGCTGTCATTTCATGAGCCAAATTGGACCACATGGCCTGTCTCTGCACTGCTGTCTCTGCATTTTTCAGAAATCTTCTTCTTTCAAGAGCTATCCTACCCTAATAATAAATAAATTGAAAAAGGCTGAGGTATATATAAGTATGAAATCCACGTTGAACACTACGATCAAGTAAAATAGCAAATGTATGAAAAAGAAGGCTAATGTTTTTCTAGATTTATTCACTACCAAAACATCAAGGATCGTAGTCAAACTTTGATAATTATTACTAGCTCCTTGCACCTATTAGATCGAACCAATACTCAACACAAATTCTCTTCACCCAATATTTAAGATAGGCAGAGAACATATTTCGTGTACATATTTACATAAATCAGCGGTGCCATTCCATTGACAACTCATCACAGCATCATTACTAATTTGGCAAGGTAAAATTGAATGAATGTGCTCGGTGATTATCAGTATTGAAGTAGAAAATCGGACTTACTATGACAGTAAGTTATTTTGTACAGACTATAAAAGAAATCACCACGAGAGAAGAAAATAATGCTTTGTAAATATGAAAATAATAGGTGGACAATGGTCAACAGATGACGGTTTTTATTTTCGTTACACAAACCAAAATAGTTCTCCAAATAGATCAAGGAATTTTCAGAACACATGCTCCCTTACGTATCTCAAAAAAAGGGAGAGCACGTGGGTCACTAACTGTCCAATAATCAGTAAAATAATTTCTTACTCAGTTAAGGGGAAAAAAGATCAGAAACAGAATTACCTTAGTTACAGGAAGTAATGTAGCTGCATGCGAGAAAGCTACATCTGTCAATGGAGCAGGCAGTGGGTTGGATGATACATCAGCTGCAAATGTTCGCCTGTGAACCTCTCGCAAAGCATGCAAAGAAAGTTGCCACAGAAGTTCGACGAATCTGCATTTAGCACATAAAATTTATTTTGCACTAGATGTGTATATAAAGTGGCCATCAGACTACAACCGCTGAGAGTTTCATGTTCAGTTATAGTTCCAGCAATATGTAAAACAGAAAAACAAATAGAAACATGATAAAGAAAGGTGAATAACAAAAATATTATGCCTTCAAAGTGGAAAAATCGTATAAATTCTTTCAGAATACCACGCCCTTCAATTAAGAATAACAAATGGAGCAAAAATGAGCAAAATCAAAACATATATTGAATATAATAGCACCGCTAAGAGACAATCCGGTAAAAGAATTGTGATAGAAGACCACCCACTAGAAGATTATCATTGAAATGGAAACTGTCATAAGCAATATGTCTAAATAACTTTTTACAAATCATCACATGATCCATTGTCTTGAGTGATGCAAAATAGGTTTAAAAATCAGAAATAGTCGTCAAAATCCTATATTGTTTCTGAAAGTAGAATAGAGTGTAGCAAGTGTAATAGAAGAAGAAAACTCCATATCCACAATTGCAGGTTACTTAATAATATAACTGCCTAGGTGTCTGTTAAATGATTATTTAATTAGCGTCCAAATATATGTTCTTGCTTTCACCACATTGGAACTAGTGACAAGATGACACTTCCAAAACAATAAAAGCCTGCCAAATTTCTGAAAAGATCGTAGTAACATAACTATACTAGTGAAGTTCAATCAAAATCTCGGGAAAATATATCGCCTAAATAGCTGAATGTACATTCTAGTAAACCGAAACGTAAACAGAAATCTTAACGCACAGACCTAGGTCCACAGCAAGTAGCAAGTGACGAAACCCTCGAATTGCTCCTCGGCAACGCCCCTTGCGATTCAAGCTCGCTAATAATCCCTTGCACAACCTAAGTTTCCCAATTAAAACTCAATTTTAATTCAACCAAGTTACACATATAGATTTACATCTGAGAAATTCAATAAATCGTGACCAGAATTACCTTTCGAAAATCACGGGACTGGGCCGAATCAAAAATCGGCCACACCTTATCAAAGTCCTGTAAGATCCAAATGCCGAAGGACTTTTCAATAAAACAGAAAACATCAAACCCGCAAAAACAGCATATTATACGTTTAGAAATCTGAATCTATAAAAATCGCGTGTGTACTTTGGCGGATTGAATGGGGCCACGGAGAGAGGACAGGATGAAGTATAGAAGCTGTTCGCCTAATTTCGGGTTGGAATGACGGAATAGTCCGACCCGAGGAGTCCCGTTGTTCGACCCGATTCCGATTATGGCCGGATCCAAACCGAGTAACAAGCAATTCGTGTACATCGCACTCTCCAGCTCTATCTCTCTTTCTTTCTCCCTATCCATCGTCATCACACACACTCTCCCCTCTCTCTCACTCTCCTCTCTCGCTGTGTGTGAAATTCGGGTGGGTTTGTTTCCGAATTGATCTTTTGTTCTGGTTTCACTTCTAAGGCATACTTTGTGTAATCTTTGAAATGATGAGGCTTTGAAGAGTGAATAATTTGAGAAAGGGCCTCTAATTTGGGTGTAATTTTGAATTTTGGGGTGAAGTTGAGATTTTTGTAAAGTTAGGTGGGACCCGGCGGGATGAAGGAACCACGTTTGGAAAATTTTGAAATGTTCGGTGGGTGAGAGGGGTTGTCTCTAACGTGCGCCGCTTCACTAATTTGCCGGCCAACTTCGGCACCCGCGGCGTTGCTATTGTTTGTTCTTTTAGCCCCTGTTTGAGCCACCTTTTTTGAAAATGAGACTGAAAAATATAGCCGTTATTGGGGCCCACACAAGAGATAGAGAATTTGAATTTAAATGTTGATGTGATGGATAACGGTCATATTTTTCATTTTAGTGAGGAAAAAATATGGCTCAAACAGGGCCTTAATTTTTATTTTTTATTAGGGCATACAGCATACGTTTGATTTTGACCAAAATGATTTAACGCGTGTTTGGGCCAAATTTTAATCTAATTTTAATTAAATCAAAGTCAAACAATTAATATCAACCACATTTTTCATGGTATCATATCTTTTCAACTAAATATTTCAAAAACTTCTATCACAATCCACTTAAAATTTTATTTTAATCTACGTCAAACACCCTCTTATTTGGAAAACAAAGAAATTCATTTTATCAAAAAAAATATGTAGTTAAAAATAAGTTTGAAAAATGAATTTTAAATTACATGTATCTACTAGAGCCATTTTTTATCTGAAGTGTCAAAGTTAGTCGTAACAAGATATTGATTACAATTGAAAAAATCATATAGCCCATGTTTGGAACTAGTAGTGGCAACAGTGTTGAGTGGCTCGTCGACTCGGCAAAAACGAGCTCGAGCCCAAGCAAGTCGGCTAGCTAGACGAGTCAGCATGCTCGGCGAGCAACTCGCCGAGCAAAGCTCATGGGCTCGTGTTTTTTGCGAGCCAGCTCGTGGCTCGTAAAATAAAATAAAATTTAGTGACCGTTTCGGTCTTTAAATTATTTTATTTATTTTTCATTTCATTGTTCTTCCCTTATAAATACACATTCATTACGACATTTTTTCCTCGCTAAACTTACTATCAATCTCTCATTCTTTATTTTACTCTATACAATTTATTTACAAATCATTATCATCATTCTATAATCTATACTCTTCTACATTTTTATTTTTACATTGTCGAGTTATAATCTTGATTTTACAATTTATTTTCTATACTACTATATAACCTTCATTCATTTTTCAATTCTATTTCAAGTAATTTCAATTATTCACAAATGAATTCACGATCGTTTGTTGAGAACTTGTTCGAAATCGAAGGCGAAATATCTGTCCAAAGTCAATTTGGGAATGAATTTGCAGGTCTAAATAATTACTCATTCCAGAAAATATTCAAGATTTCGACGTTCATGAAGGTAATCGTTGATGTTGATGCTAGTCATCCAATTGATTTGGAATATGATGAAAAACATACATTAGATATTTCCGATGCAGGAGGAAAGAGAAATGGGAAGAAGTAGACAAAATGATTGGACCATTTTAAATTGGTTCAAACTGGTCGTGCGATTGATGGAGTTCCAGAAATCAAAGCGGTATGTAAATACCGTCAACAACGCTTGGCATAGCAAAAAGACATTGGAACCACCCACATCAACCGTCACTACAAAACATGTACAGTCAAACATTGACTTCTTCCAGTTGGTCAAACGCAACTACAATTCGATGGTTCAGGCGTCGGTACTACTACTACGCCACTTTCTACGTGGATGTATTCGAAGGAGAAAGCTCGAAAGGGAATGGTGAAATTCGTTGTCGCGACGGAGTTACCACAAGCAATAGCGGACAACCAACATTTCGTTTCCTACATCAAACAATAACTTCAACCCAGGTATACTGAGGTAAGTTGAAATACTCTTCATTCTGATACAATTGAATATTTTCTTAATTTAAAGAAACTATTGATTGCGAATTTAGAAAAATATGGGGGTGTAATATCTTTAACTTCGGATATGCGGGATTGGATTAATAAAAAAGGTTACATAGCTGCAACTGCACACTATATAGACATACTTTGGGTCTTGTATAAAAAAATTATTGCTTTTAAAATTTTTTGAGTTCTCGCACAATGCTAACAATATATATAATGCTATTATGAACATTATTAGAAAATATAAGTGTAAGAGTAAAATTCGTTCTTTTACGTTCGACAACGCTAGTGTAAATAAACTTGTTATCGATAAATTGCATGGGATACTTCAACCCAATTTCGGTGGTTATTTATTTTATATTCGATGTGTTTGCTATATTTTTAATTTAATAGTACAACACAATTTAAAACACGTTAAGAATAAAATTCAACGAGTTTATATCACGATTGCATCTAATAGAAAATAAACATTTGAGGTATTTTGTGGTGAAACTGGGGCGTCGCATACAAAAACATTTATTAGTGACGTAGGGTATAGATGAAACTCCACATACTTATTATTAAAATCATGTGAAGGTTTCGAACATTTAATTACTAAATTTTACAATAGTGGGCATATGAGAAACGACGACGATACTATTTTAAATGAGCATGATTGGCATTTAGTTTTTAAAATAAAAATAAAAAACTGACAAGTTTTTATGATTCTACAAATATTTTGTCTGGTATTTATTACCTTACTAGTTGTATGGTCTTTGAACTCTATATATAATTGCTATGGTTTTTCATAGATTTAAAGATGACCCTGATTTTAATTCAATTATATTTTTTCATGGAATTAAAATTTAGAAAATATTGGGAAGACTTGCCCATATTATTTTCGTTAACATGCGTGACTCTTCATATAATTTATCGGGTACTAAATTTGTTACTAATCAAATTTCAAGTGCTTTAACTTTTAGCGTACCTATTACTTATATGTTTTTGGAACAAATTTTATGTGAAATGTATAAAGTATATGCTACACTAATGAGTACACGTATTACTCGTGTACCATTCGGCTCTACAACTACTTCTCTTACTATTATAGGAGATGACAACGCTGAAGTTAAAAATTTATTCTAAGACATTAACTTATATAGATATGATTCAACCGCATATGCATTTGATTCATCTAGTAGTAGTAGTTTGTCTTCCACTGCATGTACTCAAACATCGAGTAAAGGTCCAAATGTGTTGTCTGCTGAATTAATTGATTATTTTAATCACAATATGCCTAGTAACAATGCAATTAGGAAAAATTCAGAAGAAGTAATTGATTTCGGACGAAGATATGAACGCACGATGATCAGTAGTTTCTGCAATCGCAAAAGATCTACTAACACTTTCGGTTAACAATGTAGTTTCAGAGTTTGCTTTTAGTGCAGGGAAGATGGTTCTCTCTGAGATCAGGAGTCGACTAAAAGAAGATATTTTGGAAGCATTAATGTGAGTGAGGATTGAGAATACGCTCATTATCGACTACAAGATAAATATACCGAAATTGCATATAATCAAGTAAGTTATATTTAATTTAATAATACTCATCACAAAATTTTATTTTAATACCCTTATAAGTTTTTTTTAAAAAAAATTATACATGTAACAAGTTATTCGTGTACAATTTTTAATTTCGCCTACTCGACACCCACGTGTAACTCGTACCACTATCAGTCCCTTTGCATCATCATACTTTGTACGCATTTTATCCTCAATAAGAAGGGTTAAAGTAGATACACATTTTTCAGCGTCAATGTATCTCTCATAAAACCATTTCTGTAAAGTTTTTCTGATTTGCTCAACCGTAGCAAGTACTGGAAACTCGTGAGCATTCTTGAATAACAAGTTCAATGATTCTGCAATGTTAGTCATCATAGTATTGTAATGAATTCCTTTGAAATGTGCTTGAGACCAAAATTCATACTTAATTTTCTTTTCTAGGTATTCTCCAACTTCCGATCTTTTACGATATAGATTTGCCATTGATTTTTCAAAATTAATCAAACTATACCCCTTCATTGTTGCCATGAACAATGACAGAAGATCGGTTATATGATAATTGAACTTTATGTTTAGTTGTAGATGCCACATACAACGTCCACGATGAGCATTAGGATAAACAATCTTTATAGTTTTACGAATGTTATCTTTGATATCAGAAATAAAAACAAGCACTTCCAACATACTTGTTATCTGAAACAACTTAAAGAAGAACTAAGTCCACGATGCGTCATTTTCGAAATCAACAATGTCAAATGTGAGAGGATATATCTGAAGATTTGTATTTTGATACGTGGCAAAAAGTAACGTACCTCGAGATTTAGATTTGAGAAATGTTCCATCCACATAAATGACACGTCTCATTAATGAATGAAACCCACGTACGCTTGGTCATAAGGCTATGAAAAAGTATTTGAAATGATTCTCATTATCAACCTCAATGAACGTCACCGTACTTATTCTTCTTCAGAATATTGCAATATTTGGTCAATCTATCATAACTAAGTTCAAGTAAATCCATTAATAGCTTTAAAGCACATTCTCTAGACATCCACGTCTTATAATAACTTATATCTATTCCAAACTCCCGACAAATATCATTTTGAATGGTCGAAGGTCTATATATAACGTTGGGATGCTTAAACTTTGACATGATGTGTTTTCCAATCACCTAACAACTAGCTCGTCTATGATCTTTGTGGCGAACATCCAGTGAACAATTATGGTAACGTAAGTACTTTCGAATCTCAAATTCATCACTTTCCTGCAACCGTGTTGCCCACAAACACCATTTGCAAATTTTCTCAACACAAACTACTACATATGTACTCTTATTTGATTTAGTGACCTTGAATTCAAAAGAGTTTCATAAAGCATGCATTTGTAGTGAAGTCTGGAGATCTTTCTTGCTGCGAAAAATTTGGTTAACGTGTACATCATCGGCGTTAGGAATCTTAACTGATGTTCCACGAGGATTAGGAGTAACAACAACTTGTGAAATGTTCATAATCTCATCTGCCATGTAAAACGGTGTATTATGAGTAACATTAACTTCATTCATCACATGAAAATCATCTTCGTGGTTGTTACACACTATTTTTACCACATCCCAATAATCATCACTTGTAAAATTCACACAATCATTTTCACAATTTTGATTAAAAGGAGATAACGGTTCCATGTGATTGTCACCAAATATCTTTTCACACATTTCATTCATTCATATCTTCCACATTATCCTAATTCCCATGAATATTTACCATATCAAGCTCTATGTCTTGTTGATCATCAATATAACCCTTTTCCACGAGGGTTACACAAATTGGAACTTGGTCGTGCAAAGAGAAAAACCAACAACATCCTTATCGCAATTAATCTTCATTGGTGAAACTTATAATTTTGCCATGCCAAGTACAAGAAATTTCATCTCGATATCGTCATACATGACAGAATCAATCTTAACTACTTTTCTAACTTCTTCATACAACTCCATATAGGGAATATTCTTTGACACAAAAATATTTGTTGCAGTGTCTTGATCATCCCCTATCAATTTCCAAATCTATCCACATTGATCACTCTTTTCAAATTCAACAAAATAACAAATGACAATCATTGTACCGGAGTCCATATCTACAATTCACCAGAACATATATAATATATTATTCTATTAATTATCAAAATCGAATAATATAAAATAGAGTTTCAATAATAAACAAAAGGCAACGAATATTGTTACATAACAGGTTTCAAATAATAAAGCATACGTTCAATGGTTTGAAATCGATTCTTGCTCACCCACTTCCAAAATTTGTAGTGTTTGATTTGTCATTGGTTCAAATAAAGAAACTTTAGTGTATAAAATGTATATACAGAAGAAGAAAGTTGGATTTGAAGGTGGGTCTAATATGGTGAAAATAGGTTTGGAACGTTATAACGAAGAAAATGATTTATGAGGATTTATGTCTGGGAATAAGGTAAATATTGAACTTCAAATTGGTCATTTTAGTCATTTCAATTTAAGGGTATTTAAGACCTTTAATATATGATCTCATAGATCATAAGCTCATAGAACAATAAGTATTGATACATGATACGTTACCAAACATTATGGTTGACTAAGCTTTTTAAGCAAATCCCCCTTTTTTTCTACGGACTGGCCCCCATATACATATAAATATGATCCACCTAATCAATTTCTCCCATCGAAGTCTCGAGAAATTTAAGTTATGAATAATTTTCATTAAGGGGATTTTTCATTTTGTGGAAATGGCTTGTTATAAAATGTTGTTGGGATATTGCACCAATAATGTGCATATTATATTCACAAAAACATACCGTTTATATACATAAAATCGAAACATAATTCGACTTACCAAAATAGTTAAAAAGACAACATAATGATTTACCGAATAGGAATACATGAATATGGACTCGTCACTTTCCATTTTTGAATGAAAGCATGTCATTGAACCTTACAATATATAAACATATAAACAAGGTTAGTCAATTTTTTGAAATCAAAATAAATGAAATCAGAAATGGAAAGATAAGAAAAGAAGAGTTGCTAGTGATATGATTGGTCGATGCAAGTGTGAACCCTTAAGATGAATTTGCCATGCATCAGTGCTAACGATTTTTCGGCAACTATATCCCAGGATACAACGACCACGTCAAGCCATATGAGCACTTCGAATGGCTTAAACCAACGAACTCGAACAAAATTCTCTCTTTATCGAACTTATGATTTTATGCAAAGAAATCACTTTTGATGAAGTATTTTATGCAACCTAACATGTAAAGAATGTTATGGAATAAGAAATACACGTTCATGGGGTCCTAGATATAGAGGATGAGGGATTGTGAATAAAGTGTCACGCCCCAAATTCAACAATTTTTACCAAATGTCACACCATTCACCATCGCTAACCTGTCGCCAACAAGTCGGTCGAGCGAAAATAATAGAGGCTCTGTTGCTAGGCTATCGCTAGCCTATTGCTAACATATCGCATGAGTGACAGTTCAGCGTCAGGCTAGCAACACGCCTAGGCAAATTTCTAACAGTTCCCTCTATTTTTTTCCAACTTTAGATCTCAACTTCTCATTCATCCGGAATTGATTTTGAGATTCCAAATATACCAGACAATCTACTCAACAAGTAGAACAAGTTGGTCTATTTACATTTGTAATTTGACCATCGGATCAAGTATGGATATTTGGCCGAAGTTGACACGAAAGTCAATTTTCCAAGTTTTTTGTTTTGACACGTAACCAAAATTTTCAATCTTCTAAACCAATTTCCAACAAATGTTTATGTGACAAAAAGTTTTTTGTGGATCTGATAGATATATAGTTAATCAAATGTGTTTTCTATTGAAGACTCTACAAATTTAAATTATGAATATTTTTCTTTTCACCAACTCGATGTATGCAAGATAATCTTTCATTTTGTGGAAGTGGCTTGCTATGAAATGTTTATGTGGCGAGTAATCCGGTGTATCATTGTAGATTTCTCATTTATCAACTAGCAACTCAACCACTAATGCGATAAACTAATGGATGTGTCAATTATATCTTTTGTTCGATATTTATTCACTATAGTTATTTGCACGGTGTGGACTTTTTTAATAACCTATTTTTATTAGACAAACTACATCAAGCATAAACTACACAACATAAATTTAAACATAATATGGTGCCATGGTAGGTGAATTGAAGCAAATTGAACTTATTTGGCTGGCTTAAAGGTAGGTAGTCGAAACTAATCGACACACAACAAGTGGCAATGCAACTTTCCAAACGAGTAATATTATTTATCATTATGATGATGGAATATTGGTAACATGTCAACTCATTATCCTTGACATTTCTCTCTCTCTCTCTCTCATCCCCCTCACTTTCATAAAAATTGAACTTTTCAATCACATTATTCCAAATAAATTGCCACGTCACCGATATTTCATCATCATAATAATAAACATCATTATTCTTTCCGAATAGGCACACTCGAAAGTCGGAACGAAAACTTTTAGTAGCAACTTTACCTTACATTGGGAAGAAAAGAACCTAAAGCACTCATAATCATAGTTGTTAAAATCGGAACATATCGTACTAGCCGATTCGGCTCAAAAATCGATGAAGCTGAGAATGGTCTGATTGTAATATTTAAGGTGTGTTTGAGCCACATTATTTTGGAAAAATATATTCTGGAATAATAGATTGATAGAGAATGTATGGTTGAAAAAGAAAGAAAAGTTATTGATATGATAAAAAATATTATTTTATTGAAAAATATATGATTGAAAACGAGTAGAATAATGATAATGAAAATTTTAATGTGTACCAAACATGGCCTTAATCTTTTAAGCTAAATATTAACTCATATGTAAAAAGATTACTTATAAGCTCATGCTTGTCCACCATTAATGCTATTTTTTTTTTAACCTTAAACTCATTTTCAACTACACATTTGCACAATATAATATTTTGTATGTTAACCCAATTTTTTTTTCTATATTTTAACTACACATTCTAAAAAAAAAATACCATTCTGAATTTCATTTTCCTAAAAAAAAAACTACTTATTAAAATGGTTCTCAAACAAAGACTAAATAAAATATCGCTTAGGATCTGCTTGGGATTTTATTTTTTTCCGATTTTGACCGATTCTAAGTGACACCATTTACGAGGGCATCTCCGGTAAATGGCCAATTGGTGTAAATGTGTAAAACCCTCTCCAACAAGAGTAATAACCCAAATTTGAGATTTTTCAATAACCCAATTTTGCTGTTATTTTCACTTTACAACGTGCTTAATCCATCTATATCCTTCTTTTATATTTTAAAATTAACAAATTTTAATTACTTCTAATTGTTTTAATGCGATGATTATTTTTTAATTCTAATCAATTGAGAAGTAATAATTATTTCAACAATAAATTAAAATTATTCATTAAAAAATTATAAATTTGATAATTTATAAATTAACACTGCAAGAACATAAACATATTAAAAACTAATTTTTTTTTTCTTTCTAGAATCACGTTATGAGCTACTACACTCTGATCGGTCATTTTTGAGGAGAACCAAAAGGAAGTTCGGTTTCCATTCCCCAAACTTTTAAAAAACAAAAATCATATGTATTGCAAGCAACCTTAAAAAAGAGTTTAGTCCCCCACGTTGAGGTAGTCCCCCCTTCATCCCTTGGCGATGGTTGCAGACACCAATCAATCATTTGACCTAAAAGAGTTTGTTTTCATATAGTCGCGTATTGTTGTGTATAGAGGTATACTATAGAATACATGTTTATTCAAGGCGGAAGATAACGTACAATACAACATTAACCAAAACACCAAGTGATAAAACGAGTTTGTCATTTTCATTATGTGTAATTTTTCTTGTGCGTTCAATGTAATTTT
The DNA here is from genome assembly GCA_019097785.1 of Fraxinus excelsior. Classification (NCBI taxonomy): domain Eukaryota; kingdom Viridiplantae; phylum Streptophyta; class Magnoliopsida; order Lamiales; family Oleaceae; genus Fraxinus; species Fraxinus excelsior. The sequence goes on along the minus strand of CM032628.1, from coordinate 519,135 downwards.
TTAAATTGTAGTATTATGTTTAATATTTCTCTTTCAATTTATTAAATGCAATATTTTTGTTCATTACATATAATTTTCAATTTAATGATTTTGGTAATAATATAATTTGTAATTAAATAATTCAAAATAAAATTTAACCATCATTTGAGCCAAATTTTAGGGAAAACATGCATTTTAAAATAGTGATTTTGAGAGAATTTGTGGTTAAAAAAGAAGTAAAAAATTTCGATTTACGTGTACAATTATTTTATTGAATAATATGTGATTGAAAATAAGTTATGGAAAAATGATTTTTTTGAAAAAATAAGGTCCCAATAAGCCCTTAATGTAAAACCATCTACAACGGGCTACACATCAAATTTGGAGATCCTCATTGGAGATGGTTCAAGGGGTTGCAAAAATCAATACTTGTTAATTTTTTGCCACCGATTTTGGATGATTTAAAAATTTGGTGTTCTTCATTGGAGATGTGTATAATTTTATTCTTTTAAAGCCCGTTTGGTTCACATTAAAATTTTCATTTTCATTTTTTAATTATTTTCAACCACACACTTTTCAATAAAATAATATTTTCCATCACATTAATAATTTTTCATTCTTTTTCAACCACACATTTTCCATCAATCTACTATTTAAAAATAAATCATTTCAAAATAATGTGGTTAAACATAATTGAGCATGGATTTATTGTATTAAAAATCGCTTCTAAAACATTAACGTTTTTACCCAAAACTCCAAGCAGACCCTAAAATATTAGAAAGCAAAATTCTCAATCAAGAACCTATGAAAAAACGAGAGAAAAAGTGATTCGAGATCGTTCACGTCGGTGATGATAATTGGTTCCTCACCAGCTTCGAAACGAGGAAGATTCACAACTTTTCACTTCATGGACCCTGAATCTGTCAAGGTAGAAGAATTTCTTCATGATTGAAAATTCCCCAAACTTTTAGCATGCGTATCGGTTGCGTTATATTTTTTCTAATCGAGATGAAGTACTTGTGATATAATTTTGTGATTTTACTCTCATCTGATTGAATTTTTTTGGTTAATTTTCAATGACGGTGCTAACTTTCTGGCTTCCCATCTTCTTTTCCGCACAATATCGTCTAATTTACGATTGATAAAACTAAACATGTGTGAAGGAACTTTAATAAAGTGATACATGAAGAGGTTGATTTTTTGATACGCCGACTTCAGTATCACTGATTTTTAATTATATATTTTAATTAATTTGGTTTTGAATTTCTGCTTGATTACTTTTAAGGAATTATCAATTTTTGGTGCAAATTTTTTTTTTTTTTTTTTTAAATATCCGCATGTCAATACAATTATCTAAGCAGGTGTGTGTGTGTTATGGTCATCCCTGATCCCACCATTCTCTCATTTCGAGGCAGTAACGGGTCCAATATTTGTGATTAGGGGAGGTGGATGCACTTTAGGATGTTAAATTAAAGCATTCGTAAAAATTAGAAATGGGGCTCCTAATTGCTATACCATTCCTGAAGTCATTAGAAAATGCTATAAGAAGCAGAAGGAAGATTCATGTAACAAGATCTGTTTTAACATATTAGGGCAAATTCGCTTTCATTTCAGCTATCCTTGGATTTTAGCGAGATTTGGACTCTAGTAATGGAAACGACGTTCGAGTGAAGATATATGTTTATTGCATTCTTATCAAAGCTAATAATTACTTATAAGTGGGTCAAACTCCATTTTTATGCACACATTTCTTAGAACCAAAAACTTTAATCTACTTTTTAACATCACATTCTTTGGTACTCATTGCTTTTAAGCAATTATAAGCTTTGAAGGCATTCAGTTTAGTTTAGACCGTATGTGCAGTAATGCCTCATTGAGAACTTCCACCCACCCTGAAAAGGGGGAAAAACCCACCAAAAAATAAAGGAATTTCATTTATTTCTAATGCAGTGTACCGATTATTTCAGATCTAGTCTGAAAAAGTTCCCAAACAATGTCCATTAGAATGCATTTATATACATGAAAAATGAATTCTGCAAGTCTATTATATCATACAATATTGTAATGTCATCAAATAACCAAGGGCTATGAAACTTTGGAAAAATGAAGAATCTAAATATTGTGCAATGCTCATGGGCACTTGAGCATGATTTTTCCAAAAAAATCTAGATATTGAATGGAGATGGCATAAAACACAGTAGACAAAAATAAAACATTTTTTGTTTTTTTTTTCTTGACGGTCATTTCCATATATTAAAATGAATAAACTCTTTCTTTAATTTAGCCACTTCTATTTCATTTTGCTTTGAAGCCATTTTTCAAGGAATCATTTTTTATCATCAGCTACTTTAAAGGATACCCTCCTTCTGTAATATGATATATTTGTGGGAATGAGCTGTTTCTTCTCAGGTTATTCAGGAAAAGTTTGCAGCTGCCAAAGAAAAATATGGGCGGGATATCCGCGTGTTCGAAACATCAAGAGCTTCTGCAAATAATATTGATGTTTCCAGCACCGGTAAGTTCCTGTTGATGTTTCACACCAATGCACCATTTTCCTCAAAACCTTTGAAATAGTAGAATGTTTGATTGATGTATCCTCACTTCTTTCAGAGGAGCCAGATGACTTTTATGATTTTACAGCAGAGGACTATTTCCGGCTTATGTCTACAAGGAAGGAAGGTAATACGTGGAGAAAATTATCTCTATATACAGATGATTAAATCTCAAAATAAATCCCAGACTGTGGTTGTTCTGTATGTTCTTTTAACTTGTGTAGAAAAGGAGACGAGTATCTGGAGATTTATGATTTGAAAATTATAATACTTGTATGATTTGATACTTTCTGAAGATAAATATTTGAAGACTTGAGAATTCCATTTTGCTTGCTTTGTATGTTCTTGCAATATCTAAAAAGTAGCTGATTATCTGTAGATTTATGATTTGAAATTTCTAATACTTGTATGGTTCGTTACCTCTGAAGATAAACATCTGAAGACTCGAAAAATTCGTGAAGCAGAAGAAGCTACTCGTAGGTCAAAGATAACGAAGGTAATTTGGTCCTTACATGCAGATATTATTTCTAACATAAAAGTTTATCTGTAGCGCGTCCTATAAATTTAGTAAGATTTTTATTGTCACACAAAATTCTCTCTCTTTAAGCAGCAGGCTGTTATCAGAGTTCGTTTTCCTGATAATTACACATTAGAGGCATCATTCCATGCATCGGAAGCAATTCAGAGTCTAGTTGATCTTCTCACGAAAGCGGTTGCTCATCCAGAATTGCCATTTTATCTATGTGAGGACATTTTCAACTCAAAGTTATTATTCTATTATTATTTTTGTCTTACATTTACTGAAGAATATGTACCGAAGTAACCTTAAGGTCTTTTCTTCTTAAATATTTTCAGATACAACACCTCCCAAAAAGCAAATAAAGGAGATGACACAGGATTTTTATTCTGCTGGCTTCGTGCCCGGTGCAATTGTGTATTTTTCTTATGATGTGCCAAAAGGTCAGTGCATTTTATGTGGTTAAGGTGAAAACAAAAATGAAGTGCCCAAATATCAGAAGTTTGTGTTAAGACTACCTGTTATAGTATGGCTGTTTCCCCCCTTCATTTGCGTATTATTAGTTTAGCAAATACCAGGAATTATGGGTCTCAAAAGTCCTGGGTTGTATTTACAGATTAATCTGGTCCAAGTATTATATTGTCATATATACACATGTATATTGTATGCAACTTAGAATCTGTTTTACCTTTCCTATAGAACTATAACATAAACACGTTTTATCTAAATACAATAGAAACCAAATCATTGTTTTAAAAAGCAGATAATTAACTTGTTTCCTACTTATCAAAAAAATTAACTCGTTTCCTAAACTTGACTAGGTCTTTGTTGTGTTTGCGGGACAAATTCAAACAATATCCATGTCTCATTCTTCCAAAGTTTATATTTGAAACTAAACTTTAAACTACACCTCATATGGTCGAGGATGGTTGTTGCAACAACTGTGGGTTTGAGAAGATAGTGATGACAATAATTGTGAAGTTGCTAAAAGGAGTATTGATGACATGGTATAGAATTACTGAGAAGAATCCAAGAAGTTTGGCAGAAAAAAATTGATTACAACAATTTTTGTGGCTGCTTTGATAAAATCCAAGAATATCACAGCAGCTTAAAGATCAAATATGGTACACAAGGGAAAACCTAGAAAGGGAGTGAGCTGCCTGGAACAGATTCCTTGCAGAAAAGGAGAAATCAGCCCTCCCATATTATTTGGTGAAAACACTTTAGCAACGGTACGTGGTTGTAGTATTTCTGATCAACACAATCATATAACAGTCAGTCACAGTAATGCTGACTGAGAGTTGCATTATGCAAGTAATAATCCGGACTTTGTTAGACGTTCAAGACCACATCATATTTCTTTTTGGCCAGTTTCACCCACCAGAAGTTGCTTGATCTAGTTACCGCGGTTCTTATTCTGTTAACGAAGTAAAGGAATTCTCGATGAAAGCCAGGGTTTGCCACTTCTAAAGTCCCACCTCCTGCCATTAATCCTGCGAAGTTTGTTGACCTAACATTTAAATTTGTTTTGAGGAAAATGGTTCTGTGACTAGAATTCTAGTACTAGACTTGTGCACCACAAAAATAGCAGGTTATAACGGTGAAGGAATATGATAAATTTCTATTGCTTATTAGTATACAAGTCCATCAAGTGGGTGAGCCTCTTAATTACTTCCTCTCTGCTTTTCACTCTCTCTCTTTTTTATTTTGGGTGACAAAACCCCACTGCCTTGCCCATGGACACAGCTCTATCTTTAAAAGCCTTTAAGATTATTTACCGGCGCTCATTTTAATGACTTGTCTTCTTTCAGGCGATGATGGTTCTGCGCCATCAGGCTCCTTCCTTCAGGAAGACGTCATGTCTTTGCTAGGTCTGGAATTTGTCAAAGAGCAGGCAGGGACTACTCAACAGTCCCAACCTGAACCAGAATCCGTGATATCTAGCTCCTCTGCTGTTCCTGAGGTAAAACCTGCTGCTGATAAGAAGAAGATCAAACCAAAATGGTTGAAAATGTGACATGGTTGACACTACACTAGGGTGCTATTTTCTCTTCCTCTCTATTGAGCCTGTTTCGGTGGTTTGTTCTTTGACATATTATTACGGACAACTTAAATTTGTTGCACTGGTCTGTTCATGGGAGTATGGAATATGAGCTGCGCAAAGATTGCCAACAGTTCACTATGCTGTCTAGGTGTTTGAAATTTTAAACTCTGTAACAAAGCAAATTGTTACCAGTACATTGTTTGATAGTGTGAATATTGTCATTATGGATCAGCCTTCTTTACGTTTTCAGTTACGACTGTTTAAAGATTTCTGCTTGTGGAAGGCATTATTCTGGAATTTCATGTTTCAATTTGAAAAGTGGAATACTTAGAAGGTAGAAGCGCTATAAAAAATTACGTCTGATTATTGTGATAAATGTAAAAAAATAGTTTATTTTTGCAGTTAAACATATTTTGATTCGAAAAATTGTAGGGAAAAAAAAAAAAAAACCTAAAGTTCAAAATAAATAGTTGATTGTTGCTAATTGGATCTATTATAGACGTGTGGTATTACACGTTCGGAGTACATATGGACGGAAGAGAGTCTCCAAGAACTGACGCGTTGAGAGTAGCTATTGAGGAGGATTTATGAACACTCACGAACGAAAATGTATCGAGGTGATGATACACACCAAAATGCTATAAAAATAGTTAATTGATTCATGTTGTATTGAAGCTTTTGTCTATTTGTTTTCATTAAATGTAATGAGTATAATGACTTGTTTGTTCTACATATATTTATTAGTTTGGAATCCAATTGAATATAGAGAAAAATAAAAGGTACTTTCTCGCTATCTATACTTAATTATATCAAATATCTTGTTCTATACAACTTTAATTTCACTGTAGTTTCTGTTCGTATTAGGTAAGCAGATTTTTTTTATATTATTTTTTTGAATCTTGAACTTAAGAGGGTGTTTGGCAAGTTTGGACCGGATTAAAATTCGATTTTAATCTAAGTCAAAGTCAAACAATCGATATCAACCACATTCTCAGTGTGCTACGATATTTCCTCACAAGTTAAAAAAGCATTAGGAAAGCACAAGTTCAAACAACAAGATATAGTCCATGCTAAGGCACCACTCATTCAAGGAACAGAACATGCAATGACATCACATTTTAACTCACAAATCCACGCATTATATAAATATACATACATGGATTCGGAGACTATTGTTACATCTCTTCTAACGAGACTCCACGTACAACCACATTGCAGCTATGTAGCAAGTGAACTTGGGCCCACACTCCAAGTCGTTCTACCTAAGTGACAGTTTAGGTCAAACCCCTATGAAGAGCTCCAATTCATTTGCTTGAGTCAACCCCATATGAAGAATCGAAACCACATGTACGTGGCAGGGCTGCTAGGGGCTTGGCATGATATCCTTCATACAATCTTCAATGAGTGATTAATGTGAAATTTCACTACAATCACCACCCCCAATAAGTTGGCAGTTCAAGTCTAAGCCATATGTATCAGGTTTTTGGGCGGCAACAAGGTATTAACATTTAATATATTTTGATTGATTGACGTCTATGACAAAGGCATCAGTCTTTTAGATGAGGCCATGTGTCTCCTCATTTAACTGTTTTATTCATTCACTTATACTATAAAAGCTTACACTTTGTGCCATTTCAAAATAATGTAAATTTAGGCTTTAAAAATATAACTTTGCCCTATTTATATTTTTGCATATACTCTCCCATAGCGGAACCTCTTTTTACATGAGAAGCTCATGTCTAAAGCACCTTCCATACTCAAATATTTATATTGTCAATTGAATTGATCATCGGAGCGTACGCGATCGCCTCACCACCACCGAAGAAAGTAATGTGTGGCTAACGATTTGTTTTAGTACACACGAACAAGCTTACGAGGACATGAGAGATCTTGAGATTTATTGATCACGTTGGAGCTACAAATTTCGAGGGCGGATACGATTTTTCCTTCAGATTAATGAAGCCAGCCTACCTTGAAACAACGGAGAAGCAGATTTCCAAAAAATTAGGGCGGATACGACGCTTCCAGGTATTTCGGTGTCAATGAAAGAAACTTGGAATAGAGATGGCGAGGAGGGAGTTGGGACACAGTTGTCACTATTCAACCCTGGACGGAGGTCAGCAAGGATGTGATTGCTAGGGTTTCAGAGAGGGGATTATTGCAGATTTTTGAACGGTGAAGGTGAGAGGAGTGTCCAGCTTTAATCTCTTTTTTTCCCCTTTTAAATGTCGTCTCCTGCCAACTCATCTGTAAATCTTCCGTGACTCGGTGTTCTGTAAGTGTAACGCGATCGAAACGACATATAGAGCTTGTTTGACTTCAATTATTACATATTATAATGAGATGAATAGTAATTTCTTTATAAAAAATATGTTTTTAAAAAAGAAGAATTTATCTTGAGTTTATATGTAATATTATTTTATTGAATAATTGATATGGAGAAAGAGAAACAATGAGCAAGGGCATAATTTTCAAAATGTACCGTTATCATCCACGTCATAGCCACGTGCTCCCCCTACCTTTTTCGCCTCGATAATCCCGCCTATCATCTCTATATCGTAACGCGATTCATTCGCCATTTCTCCTCCGTATATATATAAATACACAACCCTAGCACTAATTAGACACTATTCCTGTGCACTCTTGTTCTTCGCTAGAATTTATTTCTCAGTTGTTTTATAGATCTCGTTTTCATAATGGCCAAAATTAAGATCGGAATCAACGGTAGTTGAAGTTATCATTCAATTCCATTGCATTATGTTCTAGTTTGTTCTGTTTTGTACTATATGTGAGAGTTTTTTGAACGTTTGATATGATTAGGATTTGGAAGGATTGGGCGTTTGGTGGCCAGAGTTGCACTTCAAAGCGATGATATTGAACTTGTCGCTGTTAATGATCCATTCATTACCACCGATTACATGGTAATTTTTCTTTATTTACTAATGATATCTGCATTTATGTGATTCTCTGGATCTGTACTTTGCATGCCACTTTTACAAGTGAAAAATCGGATCGATTTATTTCGCTAGCTTGATTTTAATGTGAAAAGTGTTATCAAATGAAAGATCCCTGGATCCTTTGGTGGATTACCGACTCACTGATTAACAGTTTCGTAATGATTTAAAAAAAAAAAGAGCACTGGGGTAATGGCGTTTCATTGTGAATTATTTGTCGACGTGTGATTCTGCAGTGCTTCAGTGCATTCCTAGAAGTTTCTCGTGTTATTTGTCTGGGCAAAGTTACTTTAGAGAGATTTTTCGATTCATTAACTTTTGCATGTTAACCATATTTAATCAGATCCATGTTATTCACTTGATTAACTCATACCAATAATTAAATGCATCTATGTATCTGTGCGCATTTCTGACTTGTAGGTAAAATTAGGATAGTGTTTTCCGCCTCTTCTTTTTTACCTTTTTCTTTTATGCCAATCTAGGATTAGTTTCCTCTGCCTTTATTCTAATTGCTTTTCTTGCTGGATTTTAATGTATACTGATTTCTGTCTCAATTTTGGTTCTTGTGATATGATGAACAGACCTACATGTTCAAATATGACAGCGTTCATGGTCAATGGAAAAAGCACGAGATTAAGGTTAAGGATTCTAGGACCCTTCTCTTTGGTGAGAAGCCAGTGACCGTCTTTGGTGTGAGGTATTTCTCAATCATATTGTCTGGGTGATAAATATCTGGCTCTGTTTAGTTTTATTATTAATTTCTGTTTGATGCTCAGGAACCCAGAGGAGATCCCATGGGCTGAAGCTGGAGCTGATTATGTCGTCGAGTCGACAGGAGTCTTTACCGACAAGGACAAAGCTGCCGCCCACTTGAAGGTTTGTATCGAACCATAGATATTGGAACTACTATCCACATTTACCGAAGTCAAATTCAGCTGTTTTATTTCAATGTTTCATTCTTTCCTCGTTTGTATACTAATGTTGGTTCCAGAAATATGAAACATCCCATACTTGTCCATTGTCCACAGCATATGATTTGCACAGTTTTACAAATTTAGGTTGATTATATATTAATGTTTAATTGATGCTTTTTTGGTTCTATCCTTTTATACACAGGGAGGTGCTAAGAAGGTCATCATTTCTGCCCCAAGTAAAGATGCTCCCATGTTTGTTGTTGGCGTCAATGAGAAGGAATACAAGTCAGATGTTGATATTGTCTCGAATGCTAGTTGCACTACCAATTGTCTTGCTCCATTGGCAAAGGTACATTTTCTTCTAAGTTGTCCAGGGTACCATGGATCATGATAAACTGAAGCCTGACCTTGATATAATGCTACTGTGTGTGACAGGTTCTTCATGACAGGTTTGGTATTGTTGAGGGTCTAATGACAACTGTCCACTCCATTACTGGTAAATAAACGATTCTCTTAGGAGTTTTTGACATAGATGTGAACTGGGATTGATGTTGGTTTATGATTCAGCAACACAGAAGACTGTCGATGGTCCGTCTCAGAAGGACTGGAGAGGTGGAAGAGCCGCATCATTCAACATTATTCCCAGCAGTACTGGAGCTGCCAAGGTATTGTGATTTGCAATATGTGGAATAAAATTGACCCTGCAACCTTAGTATTAATTATGTGGACTAGATAATGATTTCCAAAAAAAATAATTAAACTTAAAAATTTTGTGTTCTTTATTTTCTAACTCTTAACATTTTCAAATAAACATTTGATAAATGAAATACACGCAGATTTGTATCAGATGGATTAGTTTCATGAACCTTTACAGTATTTAGGACTATGTAGCATGCACCTTGATTACAGAGTTGCTTTCTGGTCTGCTTGCATTGTTTTCTAATACAATTGAACTCGTAGGCTGTCGGGAAAGTACTTCCTTCTCTAAATGGAAAGCTTACTGGGATGGCTTTCCGTGTCCCAACAGTTGATGTGTCAGTGGTTGATTTAACAGTAAGGCTTGAAAAGCCAGCTTCATATGACGAAATTAAAGCTGCTCTTAAGTAAGGACCAGCATGATTTTTTATTTTTCCATACTTCATTCTTTTGATTATCCAGTCTTCTCTGCTTGGTTTTAATGGATATTCTTTTGTAACCTTATGTTTCCCACTTCAGGGAGGAGTCTGAGGGTAAAATGAAGGGGATCCTTGGATACACAGAAGACGATGTTGTATCAACTGACTTCGTAGGTGATAGCAGGTGAGGATTCTGTAAATATGTACAATTAATTCTCATGGACGTGGTTAGTAATTTATCCTTCTCATAGGTGGCTAGAGCGTGCCTTTAGTAAATTCATTCCTTGTGCAGTCTGCCTATCACTCTCTAGATTTATCTGGACTTGTTTCTTATTTTATCTTATATCTTCTGTTACTTATCTTTGTTTTCAATCATCTAACTTTCATTTGTAATCTCCTTAATGTGATTTGCATAGGTGAAGCGTGATTCAACTCTAAACTCGTTGCATTTTGCAGGTCAAGCATTTTTGATGCCAAGGCTGGAATTGCTCTAAGCAGCAACTTTGTGAAGGTTGTCTCTTGGTACGACAACGAATGGGGCTACAGGTATGCACAGAATTGAGGTTTTTTTTTTTTAAATTTGGTTGAGATGATCTATATGTTGCAGTTACATTATAATTCTCTATTTTGCAGTAACCGTGTTGTTGACTTGATCCGCCACATGGCATCCGTTGCATGAGCTGTATTGTCCCGGATTACATGTTGATGGGAACGATCCGCTTCCTGCTGTTTTTCTTTAATAAAAGAGCTTTTATGAGAAACTTGCTTTTTGTTGTCTTTTTTGGCCGACCTTTCCAAGGGAATAGATCTGAGTCTATAACTTGATTTTTGTTTGCCGATGAGAATTGTGGTTTTGATATCTCAATTTAGACTTTCTTAATTTTGTTGGGATATGTTGTTATGTTAATCTCAATTTAGTGTTTCTTAATTTTCTGGGGATGCGTTGATTTATTTATGTTTTGCTAAGCTTTACGAATTTAATTATTATTAATATACTTGCAAGTTGCTAGTGAATACGGTTGGACAATATTACATGTACATAATTTTTTTACCTAATTTTTTATTTACACTTCCCAGGGCGGCTGTGGCAACCCTCCCCACCCCAATAAAGTTTGCACCCATGATTATGTCCTGGTCGTTGAGTCGAGACATAAAGCATGACCCCACTCACAAATAGGGCGTAATGACCACATTTTGGGAGTTTCTTATTCACGTGGGCTTTGCGCACACGTGAGAGGATGTAATATTTTCGGTAAGAAAAATTCGGTACAGATAGTTTTATTCAATATGGTTTTAAATTAAATAATTTTTTGTTAAAGTCAACGTTAGATTCAAATCAGTCATTTTAAAAGTGATATTCAACAGCTATTTTTTCTAATTTTAAGTTAAGAAATTATAGTAATAATCCCGACTATGCTGCCACCCGTAATTATGCAAATTCAATTTTAGGTCTAGAAGAAGAGTTTCTAAAGATCAATTTGAATTTGAATTTCAATTGTAATTTAATTTACCAATTCATTTTAATAATGCATAAGATATAAACATAATAATTTTCCTTTTTCTCTTTATGGTAACAATTAGACCTGACCAAAAAAGCAAGAAACTCAATAAAAGGAAAAAGAAAAAAAAAAATATTTTTTTCCTTTCCATCTTGACATATATTTTCTTTCCACGTTTCTCTCTTAAACATACCAGTCTTGTATTATATAACCTACCCCTCTTCATTTTCTTTCTTTCTTCTGTATTCATCGTTGGGCCAAAGGTACTTCATCTATTAAAACTCTCCACTGTTTGAGTATTTGATTGTGGGATTTGTAACATAGAATAGATTGTTGTACCTGGAAAGAGAACTTAGGATTGCATTTCTAATTCTCTTTAGGTTATTAAGATAAAGAGGATTGCGGTTTCGACGAATATTGGTGAATTCAGAGATTAAAATGGAGCCCTATGCAAACTTGGTAACTAAAGTTTCGTTATGTTACTTCGGTTTTCAATTTTTGTGCAAATGTTAAGTTTCAATTTCATATGTTGTGTTATTGCAGTGCTGTATTTTGAAGGTGAATACTCGTTGTGATGCATGTAAGAGGAAGACATTGGAAGTACTAAACTCCATTTGTGGTAATTAATTGTAATTTATTTTAAAACAGAACTTCACTTAAATAATTGTTTGATTATCCTCTCTAATTACAACCTATCCATGGCCATGCTG